>JAUBNQ010000023.1:6811443-6841361 GCA_032353495.1 Ctenopoma kingsleyae
AAGGGCTGGTCTGAGCTGAGTGATATGGCTGGAGCCTAAGCTGTGTTTCTATCAACTCCCTGTGTCTGCGTTCACACCACAGCCTGCTCACATGCGGTTGTTTCTGGATTAGAAACAACCGCATGTGAGCAGACAGTGCAACCACAGTGTCGAAACACATACAGTATGTTGTTGATGAGCTACATTATGTTTCTTTGAATCTAACTTACTTTATTCAGGTTTAATTTTTTTTTAAACATATGTAAATTCTAAAACACAAGCAGCACAAGCAGAGACGAGACATTCAGTCAGCTAACTAATACAGTTATGTACAGTATTTCACGGCAGAGCAGACCAACAGCAAGATTTGTTTCATAACTGTCTGCAAAGCATTTTCTTTTTTGTGGAGCGGTTTGAATTCCAGCAGAAAAGGTTAAATAAAGTTAAATGAAAGTGGACGGTGCCACACAGCCAACATGCTATGTCTTCCTCCATTTTGGACTCTCTGACCCTCGGAGGTCAGCACTAGCAAGACAGTTTGCTATTGGTCAGCGGCGTGTCAACTTTGAGTGTCAAAGTTCTTCAATTTTATATTCCCTTTGAATGAACTGATTGACTGGGCCTGTGGCGGCAAAATTCTCCAACGTTTTCAAATGAGCAAGGGTGCACTCAATTACTTATGACCTCAGGTTTTTATTATGAGCTATTTATTCTCTCAAATGTACATACTCTTGTTTTAAAGAGTCAAGCAGCTAACTGGGCACGGATAACAACATGATGTCAAGTGCCTCAGGTGAATGTAAAATAAATAAATATTTTACTTATCATCATGGCAACACTGTCAAGCTACATGTCTATATTACATGGATCAGAACCTGGGTTCAGACCAGAAAAATGTCAAGACGCTCTTTGCATCACATCGTGTCACACATGACGTGTGACAAAAACCAGAGGAGGCTTTTCAGCTGCTGTGTGAATGTGTCCTTGTCTTTCCATCTGTCTCTTCTGGCTCTCTCTATCTGTTCTCTGTTGGCTGTGCATGTCTGCCTGTTTCTGCATGTTCCCGTCACCTTTCTATCATTTTCTCAATGTCTCTTTCTCCTTTGAATGGTCTCCTTCACTGTCCTGTTTGAACCAATTTCCTTTCCCTCTGTGCCGTCTCTCCCTTTCGTCTTTCCTCTCTCCTTCTCTCTTAACACCATCATTTTCTCCCTCCAGAACCTGGTTCTCCTCTTCCCAATCCCAGCTGGATTAACATACATTACAGATTTCACAGTGACTCTGTAATAAAAGACTGTATTCAGCTCATCTCTCCGAGAGCAGAAACCAGTATGAGCATCTCCCCAAGGTCAGGACAGACCTGAATAGCCCACCTTAATTCATTTTGGGGGTGTGCCAGTACTTTGGCATGCCGTCCATTTTGTATCGCCTAGTGG
The DNA here is from genome assembly GCA_032353495.1 of Ctenopoma kingsleyae. NCBI lineage: Eukaryota > Metazoa > Chordata > Actinopteri > Anabantiformes > Anabantidae > Ctenopoma > Ctenopoma kingsleyae. The sequence goes on from JAUBNQ010000023.1 coordinate 6,812,859, forward strand.
CCCAGGTGTTGCTTTTAGATTACAGTGTGTGCTCACACAGGCAAAGAGAAGGCCTGTAATCGGGTTAGCTGAATAAAGAGACACAGTTGCTCACCTTCTTCATAAAATTACAGGCATTGTCAACACTCAGGACCGTTTATCCCTGAGGCTCTCTGACAAGCAACACGAAGCCGTGTCTGACTTTTTCTGGCTGTGAGTGTGTGAAGCAGGTGGAGGTGCACTGAGGTTGGAAGTGACGGAACAGCAAGCTGCACCAGAGGTGAGAACAGCTATCTGAGTCAGCATCACAACCTGTAAAAGACATGCCATCTAACACCATGTCTCGACACTCACCCGGACCCCTCTCCAGTCCTCTCTCCGGAGGCATTTGGCTGACAGCAGAGCATGTGCCATTATCTTCGAATGTATAGGTTTCCTTTGCACTCTCATCTCACATCCATCTATCTGTGTTATGCAAACACCAATACACGCAAATATATATACATAAACACAATTCACATCACTGCCTGTGTGTCTATTAGGGAAATCACTCAAACATACTGGAGCAGTGTCATTCCCCACCATGACCTCGCCACCCACAGTCTAAAAATAATTAATAGTGTTGTGGGAAGGCCATGCACACATCATTAACTTTCATCACAGTGTTGCTGTGGGTGAAAACTAAACAATCGATGAGAAATGCCTCATAAAATCAGACCTAGGACAGTATCACGTGGAAATAAACCAGTCCCTCTCTCCCTGCCTTGGAAGATTTGCGAATTGAAAATATTGATGTTGGCCCTGAGCTTCTACTTGCAATTCAGAAATATGTATGTGTTTGAAAAAAAAAAAAATTAATGAACATGTGGGAATCATGCAGGCTCTGATAACAAAAATAATAAGGAGCAAACTCAAATCCTTGCACAACATGAGTCTTGTGTATTACTGTGTTCAGTTAGAAGGTGAGGTGTGGGAATATAACATTATTGCTAAAAAGAAGACATGGGAAGAAACAAGAGCAGTTTGTTAAAGTTATTTAGGAGATATGTTGACAGGTAAAATTACTTATTACACAAACTGGCAAATTTAAACACATTCTCACCTTTTTAAACATGTAACAGCTTTTTCGCCTGAACTGTTCACAACCTGAACCTACCGGTAAATTAATTATGCAGTTAATTAGTAAATTTACGAATCACTTTTGTTCAGTTTGCTACTGATAAAAACACACATTTGTATTATATTACTACAGCCTTAGGAAACTTTTTAGTGGTCATGTTTAACAACTTACAACACGTTAAGACAGGAAAATGTTGTGGGCTTGTGCTAGTACTGAAAAATGACCTGTGATCACATGAGCAGAGACCAACTAACTCTAACAATTATTTGTTTATTCTTATACAAAGAAAGTTGTTTTCAGCATTAATGGCCTCACAGTCAACTGTAATAATAATGTAAAATATTGAAATGCACTATATACATTTGGCTTATCGTTGTAAATATAAGCTGCATAAGGTATCTTGATTATCCATCATGAATTACAGGTATATACATATTCACAGGGCCTGTAAGCAAAAACGACAAACAGAGCAGCTCAGTAATTGGTTTTATGCAATAAAACTTTCCCCGCAAAGTATTTCTTGTCATTGTGTATGCGATGACCCAAAGTAATCAACTCACAACCATACTGGATTGGGGATTTAAGATGAATAACACAAATCAGCTTACTCACAATAACACAAAAGGTCTGACGATTACAGAGAGGCAATGTCAGCGCTTTGCAAGAAATATTGTTAGGAAACAAGCTCTACTGACAGCCTAAATCATAGATGAGTTCATTAGCAAAATGGCACTGATGGATTTACACTGGGATCAGAACATTATCAAGCACCTGGAGGGTCCTGACTCTTCTCTACAACCTTGTGCAATGTTCCAGCTCTTTTTTCGCTGAACATTTAAATTCTGTGTTCTACACCTCAGGCACAAGTAGAGGAGGTTTAAAAAAAGGCAGAGCACGAGAGAATCTCATTCAATAACACACAAGCTCACTGCACAAAGAGAAAGAATTCGTGTAATGCCGTGTATCCACATGCGCATCCATTAATTTACCACAAAAAGCTTTACTGTGTCTAAGCCTGACCAGATCTATAGATCTAATCAACCTACAATTAACATGTCTATAAACATGCTAACATCAGTGTACAGTGTGTGTTTGATTTGATGAAAGCACAACGTTGTGCTGAGGCAGAGTGGGTGGCACAGTAGCCTTACAACAAGTGCTCGGGGCTTGGGAAGTTTTCATGTTCTCTGTGCATTTTTGCATCAGTGGGTGTGGATTTGAATGTGAATATGTGCACTATCTACCTTTCAATCTGTCTTTTCCCTAAAGCATGTTGATAAAGGGTTCTGACGTTCCTGAATAAGTGAAAACCCAGTGCTGATCATTTTGCACAGTCAGTCATAATGTGCAGCTCATACATAGAGTAACATGCCAGTTATGATGCAATGATGAAATATAGAATTGCTCGTGAGTGATTTATGCTCCATTAAAAAAGCCTCAGTGTATCTGACAGGGGAGGAAAGTAGACTGTGAGTCACCAAATACTTTCTCCTGCCTGCGCAAAGGTTTCTTTCTTCTCCTCTCTGGCATGAATTGCCTTTGCCTGAAGCCCTCTCTTTTGAAAGTCAAAAAGGGCATTAATACAGCACACAGGAACTCTTCAACAGAATTACATTGCTATTGTTGAATAAAATATAAATGGCTTTTATCTTTGGGCAGTAAATCGACAAATTATTTTTCAGTTTCAGTTTTTTAATGGGAATATCTGGTGATGCTTAATGGCTCCTTTAATTGCTGCTACTTTTATGACGTTACACTCATTCACAGCTCAGTGCTTACACAACCACTGTATCATCATCATTTAGTTATTTATAACAGGCTGTCACCTGTACCTGAACCTGATATGTAATATCATTCAGTCGTCCTGGGGGGATGTGTGTGTGTCATTGTCTCTGTGAAAGCTGTCCAGTGTTGCCTGTTTGCTGCTGAGGGGCTGCCATGGCCACAGTGTTGTAGCTCTCACTGACTATTTCTTTTTGCTGCTGCCTGCTGAGAGCAACAAGGTCAAGTAAAGGTGAGGCACTGGTCTCTTTGGCCCTGGTGTATAGTCTGCTTTACCACTGTGTGAGAAGTGTATTCAGGGCTCTGCTCTCACTTCACCAGCCTAGAAGGAGTGCCACTCCCTGGGGAAAAGCTGTCATGGGCAGGAAATGTGCTCTGAGAGAACGAAGGCACAGTTTCCAAAACCACTGACCAGCAGCTGACACAGAAAACTGTGAAGACATGAATGGGAGCCTGAATTTCAGCTGCTAAAGGCAATGCCTGTTAATTAGAAAGGTATAGCTGAGAGGGTTTTTATCAAATCTTGAAACAGATTCTGTTCTGAGCTGAGCACTCTCTCCCTCAGGACCTGGCAGAGTCACAGAATTACAATTACACACCTGGAGAACTCAGCACCGGCAATCAGTAAACATGATTTAAAAAACATTAAATACAAGGTGACTTCCCATGAATCTTAATTTCAGCTGCACTACTTTTGGTTCATTGTTTAATGAAGTTGAAATCTGTCAAATGACATATGATCTGGGAATGTTGTCACCATTACTGACTTGACATCAATTGATCAGCTTCATATTTCACTTTCTGTTTAGGATTGCAGTCTAGTTTCAAATGAAAAGATTGTTTTGGGGCTGTGTTTAAGGATGGAGTTATACAGTTCCGATGTACAGTGTGGAGGAAAGCGGAGAAATACTGTATGGGGGCTTGGCTGGAAAAACGGTTATAAATATGTGTTACAAGTGTGTTCAAGCGATTCAGTGCTGTAGTTCATTAAAGCTAAAGAAATAATAATGAGAAACAAATTATGGACATTTTGGCTGACACGCTGCTGCTGCTTAGTAAAATCATTGCAGACTGATCTCAACCATGTAAGGATGATTTTTCTTCCAACACACTTACTGTATATGTAAATATAAGTGGATGGCAGGAAAATATGAGAAGTTGAGTTCTCTGCTCTTCTCATGTTAGAGCGTGATTTCCAGTCTTTTTAGAACAGGGCTCACGTTGAACAGTGTGTTTTTTACAGTGAGAGGCCAGAGTGAGGCCATGTTTCCAGGTCCTTCCCTTGACTGCTGCGAAGGATTTATTCTTAGAAAGCTGGAGAGATTAAGAGGAAGCATGCTGGTGGCAAGCAGGCTTTAGAGCTGTCGGGATCACCTGTACAGTAGCAGGATGAGTCATGTATTTTTCCCTCCCATGCTTCTGGACACTTCTATGATGGATTCACCCACTTGCTGCCAACAACTGCTGAGATTTCAGCTGAGAAGGTCGTAGCTGGAGTTCACCAGTGATAACAGAAAGCTGCACCAGAAACAAACTCTTGTTCCCTACACACCACAAAAGTGTTATCAGCCAAAACAAATCAAACGGGCGTCTGAATCAGAGAGAGCTGCAAACAGGTTCTTTATCTTGATCTGTTGTGCGTTAGGCTGCATTTGAAAGTACTGTAGAAACCAAAACAAAACCTTGTTCTTGTCTAAAATGTTTAACTGAAATAATCAGTAAGCGACACATGTAGCAACTAGTTATATCGATGCCAGCTGACGCTGCTGCATGAGGTTGTAGATTTATTTACATATTTCACACTTTATATAAATGCTACAAACTACAAACATACTGTATCTGTTTATCACATTACTGGGTGAGGAGAGCGGGACACACAAAGAGGAGGACGTTATCTGTGCGCATGCTCGTCAGAATGAGGAAGCTAAACCTCATTACCATGCCATAAAATATTCACACTGAAGAACTTTTCCCCACCACCAAATCAATGGAACACCCTTGTAGTCCAGACAGTCAAAGCGTTAGCCGGCATCTTAAATCCCAGTAGGATGTGCTTTGCTTTATGTCATCTTTGTGTAACCCAAAGTGAAAATGTACTGCTGTTGTCTTTCCAGTCTTTTTGGACGCCTTTGTGCTACTCTACATAACTATGAATTATGTTCTTCTAAACCTGCAGGAATGCAATCTTTTTATGAAGTGTCCATTGAAGAGTCCAGGTCCAAAGGTTGAAAAACTCAAACCAAAGTAAAAGTGAGTTTTGCTTAAAATCAATCCAAGAAAGTATATTGATTTCTGGCACTTTGTTTTGGTAAATCTGCAAAATAAAAACCCACGCGCCATCAGTATCATAAACAGTGCGTGCATGTGCAAGGCCACAGATACAGTACACGTGTATAATATGCACTGTAGTTTTTACATATATTCAATAATTTGTGCCAATGTATGTGTTCATGTTCAGTAGTGGTGCAGGAGAAACGTGCATTGAAAGCAGAGGCATGGTGAGGGCAGCATGACAGCATGCTTGGCTTGTTCAGCTGGTGACCCCACTCATCACCTACCTCCAGGCACTCGCTCCTTGACAAACAATAGAATCTTTTACTCTGCCTCTCAAAGCGGAGCAGTGGGCTGTGGGTTGGCAGCTGCCCAAAAAAAATGCAAGTTTAACAAAGTATGCGTATGTGGGAGACCTGGCGCATATGGGAAAAATAAAGGCATTAAGTGCTAGATTTAGCACCATCAAAGGTTTTGAGACATTCAGATTTGTGGAGGCTTTGTTTGTGTGAGGGGGTGTGTACGTGGCAGGGGATCGTTTCAGTCATACTTACCTACGTGGGGATTATATCATTTTGCCATTCCTTAATTCATTTCTTTTTTGACAGGACAACAGGGAGATAAAAACAACAGTGAACAAGAGATATCATATTTATGCTTGATGTTTACCAACAAGTAGTTGGAAGTAGTGTTTTATAGTATGCATTACGTTGAATTCATCTATCTATTATATAAATCGCTTATCCCATTAGGGTTGCATGGGTACTGGAGCAGATCCCAGCTGTCACTGTGCGGGAGAGGCTGGGTGAACCTTGTATATTTTGCCAGTGTGACATATAGAGACTTAAAACCATTCTCACTCATGGGCAATTTTATAGTCACCAATTAACCTCACCACATGTCTTTAGACCGTGAGGTTGCAGTGCTAACCACTCCACCAACGTACTGCCTCATATAATGAATTCATTATGTTTAAAACATTGTGTTCAAATATAGAGAAAAAGTGGGAGTTGGGGTGCATGCTGTACAACCAAGAATTTAAAGTACAAATGATTTAGGTCAAGTAAAAATGAATATGACAACGACACTGACATTTTACTTTCTTCAGTCCTTTACTTCCACTGTAGATCCTCAGATCTACCTCTCTAGTAGAGTCTCCCACTACTAATGAATAATACCATTCATTCAAAGAATTATATACAAATTACATAATAAAAATAAAAGTAATTGTTGTTGGGGTAATCAAAAGATGACAGGACAGAGTAGCTGCTGAGGAAGCACCAGGTGTCGAGACAGGATTTCTGCAGGAGAACATTTGATCACTCTCAAACTTTCTCACATACTGTAGTAAACAATTATTAATATAAAAATAAAATAGGCAATCCACAGACCCAGTATCCAAACAGTAAATATAACAAAACTATATGATGAATAAATGTACCATAAATGTTTATTCATCATATAGTTTTGTAAAAAAAAAACAAAAAAAAAAACTCTCTACAGGTTGCTGAAAGAAAGTGGGCAGGGCCTTGTTTAGCTTTGTAGGAAACATGACATGTAATGTGAAATTCCAGTAAGCTTCACGTTGTAGTGGTAGTCTTCTGAGATTACCACATATGCTTCTGTACCCACACACTTTCACTGGAAAACAGAACGGTTGCTTTCTTTAAAATGCAGGAGGGGGAATCTCCACATTTACACATTGATTTATGTTTTAAAATTCTTTACTGGTGAGATGCTTTCATGACAAACATTCTTTGAAAGTAAAAGCTAAAAAGAAAAATTAGTAAAAATTTGTATTAGTAAAAAGTATTAGTTTATTACTTATTTCACCTTTGTGCTAACTTCATTGAAAGTGAGCATATCATTCATGTAGTTAGTTTATTTAGTTTTTCCTAAAGCTTCAGTTTCCATTCTACAGGAAGTAGATTGTACTTTAGATTAATTGAAAAGTCATTTGTATCAGATGTCTTTTGATGAGTTCCAAAATAAAACAATCAATCAATCATCAATGTATTCTACCCAGTATTTAATGGCAGTCCTGATATATACAAGACTATATGGTGATATGTTTTGGAGCATAACTACTATGCTATTATGAAATATGAATACCTAGATTTACTAAAAGTAATATAGTGAGACAACTGAGCAAGGAAGCGAAAAATGAAAAACATAATAAAAGAGCTGCTACTTACACATTTCTTTTAATTTGATATTCTTTATGTGCTTTAGAGGAATCTTACCAATGTCATATTCACAGGAAGAGTGTAGACGAAGTGATATGATATTGTTTGATATTGTACAGTAACCTGTGGTGGACTCACTGGCTCCACAGGATTTGACTGCTAAACTGCAAATCTAACAAAGAAGAAAAGAATGAAATCTACATTATCCCACACAATGGTAGAAAATTTGTACTGCTGTCACATTATCTGAAATACATGGCATAGTCTAACAATAGCACAGTCTACTGAAATGTCAGCCCTTCAGTCTAGCGAAAGCTGAGTTTGCATGAATAGAGAAAGCTGAAAATTTGAGGCAGATAGAGTGAGAGGTGGAGCATGAGTTTGAGGGGTAGGGGAGGGTGCGCAAACACTAAAATGACAGAACCACACTGGGATCCAATTTAGAGGCCTAATCAGAGCAATGCTAAAAGAGAGACAAGCAGAGATGAGGTAGGAACAGCATGTCTGATGGGATTCTGTGAGCACATATCAGCGCCCATCTCATCCTGCATCATGGATAAGACAGAGATTGTATGCTTGGCTGTGAAAATCTTTGAATGGTGGCAAATCTGACATAGTTAATTTAATACAAAGGATCTGTTGATATGAATCAGAGATTGGATTATACACTGTGTGGAGAAGTAGAGAGGGATTATACGTTTTGGAGTAGAAAGGGTACCTAAGGTAGCCTGTCCTGTAAGTCAGTTCTAACCCTCCGATTTTCATTCCTATTTTCAAGTACAATTATGTAAACCAAGGGACCAAAATGTTCCTGTAAATGGAATATGTTGCATTTATCACTGAGTATTTAGGTCTTTAAGCCCAAACTACATTCATATAGGACAGTTGTTCCCAGAGAGTCCACAAAAAGTATTATTCCCTTTATATGTATGTATGTTGATGTCAGTGGAAAAGTGTGGGTGTGGATGTCAGGGATAGACGCTGTCATGCTCATCATAACTCTGAGAATGTTTGTCTTTTCATTTTTCCTTAACATTAACAAAGAGTTTTAGTTGTCAAACTCTAATCATACCTAATCCAATTAAGTCAGTGTCTACAGAAATTTCTAGTTCTGCATTTAAGTCATGGTCTCTCACTGACCACCTGGTTGGATTTGATGAGTCCAACGCATAAACGCTGCTGTCTGAGTCTGGGCTCAGGTCTCAGTGCAGTGTATTTTGCAACATCCAGGTTGGCCAAGTGTTGGTACTGATTACTGTAACTGTACCTTTATTTCAGGCTGACATAGTACAAATATGCACTTTGAACTATCAAAGGTCCTTCATACCTGTACAGTGGATAAAAAGGGTATGCAACTAGGTTCAAGGAAAACAGTGGCACAGTTGGTATAGGGTTGGTGGTTTACTTTCCAGTTCCCCCAGAATTTTGGCCACAATAAAATGTTCCTGAACAAGACACTGAACTCTTGGTGCCTCAAGGGGGCTGCCTGTCCACATGAATTACCCTAAGTGGATTAATAAAGTATCAATTATTATCATTAAATGCCTATTGCACTCCATCTATGACACATAGAATAAAAAGGTACAACTCCTGTAACTCAGCTTACTTTCACTATGTGTTTGTGTAGCAACACTGGGCATGTAAAACAAAACTTTACCCCTCTGTGTTCTCTTAGGCTCATTCTTAATTCTGTGTTTATCTGTGTTTGTCAGTTCTTATCACATATGAGGAGCAATACATCTCAGGCTTATTTGTTGGAAAATAGAGATGGTCCTTCTGGAATACAAAAAAAAGAAAAAAAGAAAACACAATTCAGTATGTTTTTAAAATCTTAAATGCAGCTCAGTATGTTTGTTTTTAAATGCTTTCCACAACTTTTCTATCATCTGCACAGGTTCGTAGGAATAAAATGATGCAGCATTTGTCAGGGCACACACAGCACCACAGTAGACTGAATCAGAACTGGTCTTGTAACCATGTCCTAACCTCAGAGAACTGCTCTTGTTAATGTTCTTGTAAGTGTCTTTCAGCTCTCCTGAAGCCAGATCATATTTCATGTTTTTTATTGAAAAGAGTGCACATTTGAGTTCATAATCACCCCTGCATTACGCCAGGGGCCCATTCGTTTCTCGCTTCTCTGATTTATGTTTCACTAATCTCTGCTCGTGGGCTTGTACAGAGAGGGAATGTAGCTAGTGGCTGACCTGGATATCTGAGAGCGTTATAAAGCACTACAGGGAGTCTCAGGCTTTGAGAAATTGTGAGGATGGGGCAGTGCTGTGAGTATACATCTATTGTTAATACGTCCTCTGCCCTGAGGGCTACCTCAAGGGGCATGTTAGGGGATGCAGTTATCTATTAGCTCCAACTTATTGTCAGTGAAAGAGCAAACTACAGAATGTTAAAATCAGACTGCAGTGTAGACTAACTCTGCTTGGGCTGTGGTTGTTTTCCTGAGTGTAATTTGCACATCAGGGAGAGCGTTCCAGCTGTGATGAAAGGGAACTGATTCATAATTCATGAATTCATAAATGTGGGTGCAACGGGCTAATGGGCAATGAGCTGTTATGTAATGAAACACAGCATAATGAAATTTAGGAATATTGTTTGACCTGTGTGATAGGAAGTGGGGTTTTCTAATCAATTTAGAAGTTATGGCTAAACATGTCAGGCTCATTTCATTTCACTATAATGCATGACAAACCCCCTTTCCGGTGAGGTGAGGCGCTTACCAAGAATGTACGTGCGAGTGGGAGCTGGAAAAGAAATAAGTGCCATTATAAGAAAAAGAGTCAATCTTAATTGTGAAGTATCCAGCCTAGTGTTGTCACTGTCAGTGCCTGCAGTGGAAATAATTGACATGAATCTCTCTTTTGAAGTGACACTTAAGACTCTTTTAGAGCACAGGTCAGACATTCTTGCAAAAATAAATCATTAAAACTGAGAGATAAAAGAAAGGTAGGAGGACAGATTGGAGCGAGAGAGAGTGGAGAATAAACAGAGAAAGAGTGAGAGAAAGAGACTGCAATAGCATGCTAAGGAAGTGCAATTTCTTTGTTCTCGTGCCACACACAGGAAAAGGCTACATCAATGATGTTGGCTGTTTCCAGCGAATAGCATAAAAGAGAGAGAGAGAGGGCTGGGCAAGAAGAGAGAGAAAGTAAAAGTAATCCATTTGGGATTCTGGAAGAGACTCAGTCCTCTCTGTCACTCGTCCATCCTTCCCAGGAAACACAAAGAGCATTATGCATGAAGCCCAGAAGGTCTCTGAGCACGCACCATGCTGTCGCCTGGCTCCACCATATACAAAGTCACTTCAACAGCATTTCTCTGGGAATTCACAATGCTACATAACACAATAAAATACATCCAAATCAATGAGGGGCTAAGAGGTGATAATTCTTACATCTTTCAGTTTTGATCGCCTCCACATTGCTCTTACTGAAGTGTGACTAACAGCCAGTCAATTTCAAACATGATACGTCTTTCTCTGGTTGGATTTTTAAAAATGGCAAGGGGGAGTTTAAAAAGATATTCAAATGTATTGTATATTTTTCTTTTGAAGTCTCAAAATGCAGTCTTAGATTTTTCAGAACTTTGTGCAATTTTATTTTTGGGTGAAAGCGCAGAACTTCCTTATTCCGCTGTTACGTTTAATGGAGGCACGCGAGATATGGATGTAGCAACCTCCCAAACATGCAGGTGTGTTTTGCAGATAAAGTTAGAGTAAAACACTCTGCAGGGAAGCGAAATAAAAAGATAAAGGCTGAATCAGATCATACAAAGAATAAGCTATGCGATGGCATATCCCGATAAAGAGTTGGCGATACAGTCGCATTCACGTTTATATATATTTTTCATTTTATAACACAACTACTGGCACAAATCCCAGCATGTCAAACAATCCGAGATAAAACAGCCAAAGATCTTAACTTTCACCTGCTTCTAGACATGCATGTTTATACTGACAGTTTCCAAGTCTTCGAGGGACATATTTTGTCTTCTTTATCTGTTTGTTCAACTCAAGATTTCAACATTTCTTTTAGCTGCTTTTTCAGTGTGGACAATATTACCTGAAATGCATGCAGTCTTGAGTCATATATCATGTTTACCTTATCTATTTGTAACTTTGTGACTGTTGGTGATGAGACATCATTCAGTGTTAAGTGAGACTGTATTTTTGACTGATTGACCATCTCTTCCTTCCAGGAAAACATGTTTATTGTTGTCTTTGATGTGAACAGATTCTATAAATCTGTTGTCTGTGAATAACCTGAGATGAATGATTGGTGATTGAGATGAAATTCTAGAGTCTGACTTCAGTCACCTCTACATGGTCGATGTGCAGTTGAATAGACACAAGACATCATGAGCTGCATCTGGAATGTGCTCCATGTGGATCCTGACTCTCAGGACACTGTTCACCAACCATAAAGGAGATTTAAAACAAAGGCGTGAGCTGTTCCCAAACATACTCCACTCAAATATTTACATAATACCATGCTGGAATGTGTGCAAATTAAGCTGATGAAAGATGTATTCATTCATTTTGGGGGATAAAGGTTCAGTATTGCCCCGTGCCATAGGTTGCTAAGCTCTTAGCTCTGTCATCTCACAGAAAGATATTCATCTTTTTGTTTCCCGGTTTGTGAAAACATGTTCTTGTGTTCACACTGGTTTCCTCCCACAGTCCAGACATGCAGGTCAGGAGAATTAATTAATCTAAATTGCCAGTAGGTGTAAAAGTGGAAAGTGATATGTTAATACCTTTATATTAGTCTTGTGTTGGATTGTAATCAAGCTTGTTTTTTTCCTTGCCTTTCAAGTAATAACCTGTGATGATATACAACACATTGATGTCACACGTCTGGTACCAAAGTGAGTAAAGATGCAATCTCAACACACAATAAAAATACATCTTTAGACCTTACATTATGTACATCATCCTTTATATTTCAGATTAAAAGCACCAAACATTATTATACCAGCGCTGCTAAGAAAAAGGCTGTGCGATTGTTTTGTGAAGGGCTGAAACACACATGTCACTTAGAATTCAGCTGTGTCACACCCCAGACCAAGCCACTGTAGACAAATATTGGTTTTGTGTCAAAAAGCTACTTGAAAGTTGGATGTGTTAATCTTCCTACTAATGGCCTGGCAAAGGCCTCCTTATTATTCTCGCCCCAGCCTCCCTCTACTAAGGGTGTCTCTACAAGGTTAATTAGTGGAGGGTCCCCTGAGGTTCCCCACACAATGTAGGCTTAGGATAGTGGAGGTGCCTCTACACAAACAAGGTTAATGGAGCCTCAGATAAGTCCCTTCTTCTCTTTACCTCATCCACATGCATCCACATAGAGACTGTTACAGTGCCTTATTTATTCATCAGCCTTTAAGGTGAAAGGGCTGGGTGCTTTGGGAGTTTGAACTGTAGGTATTAGCTATTGGGATGACATTCACATCTGCTTGCGGTCATTGCATTATTTAAGTAATACTTCAGCTGGCAGTCGGGAATGGCAGTATGGTAAACAACCAAATGCTATTTCCAGCTATATTATGTGATGAAAACCGAGATGTTTAATCATGATGTGTCAGTGTGCAGAAACAGCAACAACAGAAAACATTTTCGCTACTAAAAAATGCATTTGGATATCATTTTCCCTGGAAAACCATTTGAGGAACTATCATCCATCAGTGATGCAGTGCAGCAGCTTTTCTGATGCAGGCAATAATGTCCTATTGGACTAATCTCAAGCCCATGGGTGTATCTGTCATCATTTCCCGGGAGAGAGAGAGAAAGAGGGAGAGAGTGAGAGAGCCAGGAACACAAGGTTTAAATCAAAGAAACAGGCCCCTGTTCTCTCTGTGTGTGTGTGTGTGCGTGTGTGTGTGTGTGTGTGTGTACACACAGAGAACAGGGGCCTCCGAAGGTCACTGTGTCACAAATGACTTTGCATCAGGAGTCACACTCTGAATCACACCCTTGAATGAAGTGCGTCTTCAAGCAATTCCCTGAGGTGTATGGTTGAGCACACTGCACCTTTGCGTGCACACCGCTCTTACCACCATGCCTGCCCCACCCTCCTTTTCCTCCTACCTCCGTAACCTCCGTCAGAAACAGCATGATTTATCACACCAATATCTCCTTCAGCACCACCGTGATTGCTTTGATTTCTCTATTGACATTTCCTACCATCCCACCTGCATGCATTTTTCATGCTTATCCCGAGATGGCGAGCATGCATCCACATCCACCAATGACAGTCGTGAAAATAAGATGCCTTATTTTTCATAGCACGCCTGGAGCTTTATGTGCAACAATCATGTTTACTTCAGTTTCCACGAGTTTAGAGCCTGGTCAATACAGCTCTGTCTGTCCCTTCTTGTCCCTGTGAAGATATCGCCTTCAGAGAGGGAGAGATGAGAGGCATCCTGCTGCTTCTTCGAGGTCACAGGAAAGGAGGGTGCTGATATGTTGAAGGTTTGTAAGAAGAATGAAAGGCAGGAGAGGTGCAGCTAAAAGTTTTAAAGCATGACCCAGTCCCCCGATGGTGACAAAGGTGGCACAGCATGTGGTGAGATGCTTGTGAAGGAATCTGGCTCTTTTTACTCTCTCATATGCACATCTAAGCACTTTCCCAGCCTCTACCGGCCTTGCCACTGTGTTTGTGACTTTCTGTGTGTGCGTGTGTGGGGATGTGCCTGTTTGTGGGTGTCCGTGCGTGCTCGTGTGTTTATCAGGTGAAGTGTTTGGTTTTGTTTGTGTTATGAATCCCTTGCTCCCCAGTGCAGTGTGCCATGCTGTGTGTGATTCTGAAGCCTGAAATAAAACACGGCCATCTATCGAAGCCAGCATTTCTGATGTCACCTCTTCATGCTGTTGAGAGTTGAGAGTTTGTCAGCATTAGTTTTCCATTGTGGGAATACAAGGAAACCTCCATAATCCCCTCCCTACAGTGCGGAAAAGCGTGTGATCTTCATGGTATCAGCTGTATATATTAAGACTCTCTCCACTCACATGCATACATGATTAACAGATCAATCAACTCATTCAGTGCTTCTCTCATGTAATATCACATTATTATGTCTCCCCTACTTTGATCCAAGTTGGTTATTTCCATCCAGGGAACTGTAGCAAAACCTGCAGGAACACCGTACACTCATAGCTCCAACACTTCACAGGCTCTGTTTGATGCATCTGTCTGCAAGCATGGAGACCCACTGACTATGTTATTCCACAGCACATTAATGGAGGGCCTCCAGCTGAGTGTGGCTGACAGACATCTGGGAGAGAGAGATAGCTAACATGTGACAGCTCCTGTCGCTGTATTGATTCATTCTCCAGCACTGACATTCAGAGGAGACACAAGCCAAGCTTTGGCAATCTTATGTTCTTGGGCTGTTATGGATTTTATGTTAGAAAAGTGAAAGTTATTGTGGGTGATGCTGTGGTGTGGCAGTCAACACTTGGGAAAAGTCTGCCCTGCTCTTCTTCCGGAGTGAAAAATGTTTACTGTGTCATAATCTGTTCGAACTCTTTGGGAGCTATTGGAAGGATGAAAGGAATGGATCAGGCTCATACATATGCATAGCTGTGACACTGTGAACTCCAAGGTTTAGCACAGAAAATGATGACTAATTATGTTTGCCATCTGTCATATCAAAAGATGTGCTGAGCACAGTGTCGCAATGACCGGCTCCTCCTCTGCCCATTCCTTTCACTTTTGTCCAGTCTCTGTCACTCTCAGGTCCTGGTGTCTTTCTTGCATACTTTAATTTCCCTGTCAGACAGTCTACTTGCTGTCTGTGTGACTAAGCTGCTAGAGTCCTTGTCTGTTGACTCAGCAGTTAAGTGCATTAATTCCCCATTTCTCTCACTCATTTGGTATTCTGTCAGATAGAAAACAAAATTGTTCTCCGCCTAACTAATGCCACATAAATCTGCGTGTAAACATACAATAAAACAGAGTCTTAAACTCTCGGTTTAAGTAGCATCACAGCACTGTTGCAAAACTGAATAGCTACTTTCAGAACTTATATGAACTACTGTGCCCTTATTCTTTTATGCACTGCCTGTACTTTCGGCCTCAGTGTATCATATACATATATTCACAGAGGTCAAACCAAGTAACTAGGTGCTTGGCCATGTCTGCTTTTCTTAAATTCTGGGAGACATAGTGTGAGTGCAGGTTGAACAAAATGAAATTGACCTATCTGCATTCAGTCAAAGAAATGGTCATTAAAGTGTCCAGGTTCTGTGTGACTGTGAGAGAGAGTGTGAGACAGACAGAAGGAAGAAGAACAAACCTTCCAAATGGTTGCAGATCCTTCTTTCTCTCTCTGGTTATCTGCTATGCTGTCCAGTCAGTCACATTAATGAGACAAGGAAAGCCTTGCTGTCACTGTCTCATTGATTTTTGAAGAAGGCCCTGCAGTCAGGAACACAGTGAGAGTTCTCTTCTGAACCTACATATGGCAAATGTGGTTAGCAAGCAGGTCAGGGACGCACACAGACGAAGAGGCAGAGAGAGCAAAAACAAAAAGAGACATAGAGAACAACAAAGGGCAATGAACATGGTGGAAAAAAATGAAAGGGAAAGACACCTGAAACTGAAGTGAAACAGAGAGGAGGATGGAGAAAAACAGAGATTGACAGTGTGGCCCAGAATGTGGGCAGGCTAAGGGTGTCAGCTCCTAGCTGCGAGCCCTGCGGGTTGTTAGCCAAGCAGCCTGCTGGTATTTAAGTGTGAGGGAAGGGTCAGGCCTGACCACACAGCCTGTTGGGAGTTGTGGCTCTGTCTCTGGTATACTGATGGCTTGCACCTCACAGAATGGAAACTGACAAAAGATTATTGAGGGAAACCACAAATTAGTTGCTCTGCCTCGCCATTTGCTCACATTCGTCAGGGGATAGGAGCAGAGGGGAAGAAAAGATGGGACAAGAAAGACTGGAGCATGAATTATAATTACCCACAGGGCCTCTAAGAACTGTTAAAACATGGGAAATAATGAGAAAGTTTGATGACATTTTTTAACTTATCACATTCTGTGTGTCTGATGACTGAAATCACAGATTTTCATAGTTACAAAATACAGAATAGCAATAATAATAACCCACAATTTGTCTTGTCTTTTTCAGTTTTAGTCTTTGTTGCCATTAAATTATTATATAATAATCTATTAATTGTGACGTTAAAGAAAAACACATGACAGCTGATTTGTGGAAATGGCTTGACACCTTATTGACAAAAATCCTTGGGTGTTGTCGTTTATTCTTTTATTTGATTACTGCTTTAATTAAACCCTTAAAGCAAGTGCAAGAACTAAATGCCCTGCGTTTCCAGTGAGTATCATCTGGATGATGTTTTTTTAATATCTCTCATTTTAATAACTCAGCATACATCTGAAGAAGCAATTTTTGAATGGGATAATATAAGGATTTATGAGACGCTGTACTAATGTGTCTTCTTTGTCAAGTGCCCATTGAACTCAAAATTCAAAATTTATTACAGATTTAAAATGGTTTGTGAACAAGAACAAGCAGCGCCATTTGATTTGTATTCTAGAGAGAATGATGACATGATTGCTATCACTGCAGACAAAAAAACTGTTTTTGTTCTGCGAGACAGGACAACATCCCAAATGAGAAAAGTTGAATTGCATTAGTAAGGGCCATTGATATTCTGACAGCCCTTTCTGAATATCAATTCCCTTAAGGGAGGGGAAATGTCCCCGGTGAGACATGGAAAAAACTAAACAAATGCCTAAAAGTGTTGAAGTGAATCATCTTTTAGTCATTCTGCTTGGCTTTGGCGCCTAGTGAATTTTTAGACTAAAGTTGAGCATGCGAGGCCTCATCGGCACAAAGAGACAGGGCAGGTGTTTATGCATTCAGCAGGATTTGTTGACATACTGAAATATTATGCCAGTGCAGCACTTTTCACTTCGTTGTGCTCTCACTGCGTTAACATTAAAAAAGGCCAGCAACCAAAGAATATTTCACTGTCTGGAATATGGATCACTGATTATCAAAAGCTTTCAACCAAAGGACGTGGGGTTAAGACCAAAAATATCAAAAAAACATGAGGCAAATTCCCTCCCAGTTGACATTAAAGTGGTTCACATTTGCACATTTACACAGTTCTTCAAAGTTTTAGTGCAGAGTGCAGATGTAGTCATTTGACCATAACAAGGCTGAGAAAAAGATCTCCTCTGGTCGTAGCTGTTCATCATCATCTCCTCCCCTTTGTCTTGTCCTCTGTAGCCTGCTGACACTGATGGTTTCTAAGTGAGTATCTCATCCCTCTCTCTCTCCCTCTGTCATAATCACTGCTCTTTATGATCAGTTTGCCCTTTCTGCCCTTTCAAGATGCGGCATGTAATGAGGGCTCTGGAGGACTGTGTGAGTGGGCTATTTAGCTATGCAGACAAGATCAGCTCACTCATCCCACGCTCTCTAACTCGACTCCCTACCAATACCCCTCAGCTGAGCACCATGATTGTTTGTCCTACTCACAAGGTCACTCTGGATGGAGCTGGAGCCACTCATACATTCAAAATCCATGTAGGAGCATTAAGTGTATATTCAGTTCATGTAAGTCAGATTATTAAAATGAGCAATGTGAGTATTTAATTTCAGTCCACTGTTTACTACAAAAACCTTACGTGATCATGGTACAAAACAGCTGCAAATAAAACTTTCTTGATTCTTTGATTCTCCCAAAGTACTGTACCACACAGCTCACTCTCAAATTAATTTTATGAATTTTATGTTTATATCTGTTTATATCTTATTTACATTAGTCATTCCCTTGTAAGGTAGCCTGAATCTATGACTACTAGCCTGAATTTTCTGTCGACTGAGGAAAACTTTAAGCATATATTGCCATAATATAAATAAATAAATAAAAATATATGGAGAATTCACACTAAATTTGATATACTTTATATCAAATTACTTTATACTTTATTCTTACGTAATCAGCAACAAGGTTTTTTTTACTTATATTATATAAAAAATATATTAGCCTCATGAATGTTTAAACATGCAGAAACCAACTAATAAAAAAATCCCTTAAGATTTCTAACAATGGGATTTGAATAAATACATGCACACAGTATTGCATTAATTAAGAACAAACAGGAACAAAAAAGACCTATATGCACTAGCCAAGCCAAGTCGAAAGCACAATTTATTACAGCTGTGTTACTACAGGATTTCGTATAGCGCTGACATGTACTGTCTGGCAGCTATCCAAACAACAATTTCCCCAAAGGGATCAGTAAAGTATGCCATGATTAGTGTTCGCTGTAAATTAATTCAACATCATTTTACAAGCATCAGAACTTTTTTCCTTGTATTTACATCCTTCAGTGGAAATGTAAAATACATTAAAACACAATAAACATGTTGATCAATTGTCCCGAATGTCCAGAACATTGTTACAGGAGAATAATGTTGTGCAGTACATAGAAAATTTTATCTTACTCTTTATAGAAAATATTTTCATCTGATTTCATCTTTATGGTGTTTCAGAGCTTTCCCTGCAATCAAAGAATAAATTTTTTGTAAGAAAATACAAAAATCCCTTCTTTATACTTGGCCTGTATTAGATCCTGCCTGCTAGCAAAAGTTTCAACAAAAAAGGGTTACAGGTCATTGATATGTACAGTAAATGTATGCAGCAAGGCACACCAAAATCTAATCAGGTCTACATAAATTGACCTGCAGTAACTATGAAGTTTCTATTATGTATAGTTTTTTAGTTGAGGTTTGTTCATTAAAATGTATGTTCAGATTTACACAGCAGCAGAACTATAGATGCAAGCAGATGTCTCATGTGGTTAAGGCCCACAGATGACCAGAAAAAATACTGACTGTGAATACCGGTGGCTATGGATGGATTACGGAACAGACCAACCATTTAAAAGAACATAAAAATATGGTATGTGATGACTGCAAATATACACAAAGTGAGTACAAAGTGATGATGGTCAAAAAGGGATATAAAATAAATCCAAAGAGAATAAAAGGATGTGTCAAATTACAACAAAGAGGTGAAAAACATAAAAAAGAGACATGATGAACAAGAACTATGGTGTCCTTGGACAAAGTGAAGCCCCAATGAAGTAAATCTTTAAGAGCCAGAAAAACAAATCTAAACTGAATATTTATAATATACATATTTTAGATTTTTTTATATTTATTAATTATAATATTTATTTATCTCTTTGAAAAGAGACAAATAATAGGTGCAAATATTAGGCATCAGCCTATTATTTAAATTGGCTCACTTAATACGTTTCACCTGTATTGTGGTTTAAATTATATGTTCTCTCACTAAAGTGTATGCTAAACGTAGGACTATGTGTATACATGTGCATTTTTTGTAGCATCATATTTCTGTCTGTCTTGTGCCTGATCCATGACCATCTTTGTGTAGAGGTTTATTTTAGATCTGTACCCAGGATATCCCATGTGCAACATATGTATTAGGGAGTTTTTGATTAGATATTGAATGTTGCTGAGATTTCTGTGCCTTAGAAATGTAAACTTTCTTATTTGATTATTAAATGTATTTGGAATTATATAATCTAAATAAGAGATTATAAAAATCCAATACAAGCGAGAGAGTTTAACAATGAATGTACTTCATTGATTTTTTTAAAATGCATTTCATTATTCATACCTTTGTTCATGTTTGTAAAGGTGTGTTGCAACCTGCCTAAAAAAAAAAAAAAAAAAGCAGCTCCGTGTTCACGTGTACATGCTCCCTACGTCATCTCCCTTTGGTTCCGTGTCAACATGGCGGCATCCATGGCATCCCAGGCTGCAGCAAGAGGACTGAGGACAGCTACTTCAAAGCACGTACTTCTCGAGAAACTGAAGGTACTGTTACATGTTACACTGCCGGGAATGCGTTGGCGTCTTGGTTTGTCTCGGTTTGGCTGCCGTAAGTCCGTTGTTATCGTCTCCGTGAGCTGTTAGTGTAGCTACATTGCTAATGTGCTAGCTTGTCTGAGCGTAGAGAGCACTGACAGATCAAAGTTGAACGGTGTGACAGTCCACTGTCGAAGCAGCAGTACTGTCTTTACTGTTTCCTATAACTTTTGTAATAACTCTAACAAGTCAACAACTGCTTTTCGTCGGTTAGGAGATAAGAGCTTTTGTGAGGAAAACTTATCACACTAAGTTGAATTGGTCATTAATGCAGTGCTGAATGTCACAAAGTGCAGCTTTTTTTCTGTCACTCTTGATGTACTTTGTACACATTACTATGTATAGGGTATTTTCAAATGTTATATGTATTTATTCATAGATTGTTTTATTTTACTTTACTACTTTTGCAGTGAGCTGTGGGTTAATCATTAGCACAACGCAGGTTTCAGTATGTTTACAGCGTAGTTATAAAGCTACAGTGCTGTGAAAAAGTATTTGCTCCCTTCCTGTTTTTCTTTTAATTTTATTTTTACTTATTTGTCACATTTAAATGATTCAGATGATCAAACAGAAATTAATATTACTCAAAGATTACCAGAGTAAATACAAAGTTCAGTTTTTAAATGATGATTTAATTTATTAATGGAATAAAGCTGCCCAAACCTACTTGACCCTATGTGAAAAAGTAATTCCCCACTAAGCCTAATAACTGGTTTTGCCACCTTAGGTGGCAACAGCTGCAACCAAGTGTTTACGGTAACTGGTGATGAGTCTTTCACTTTGCTGTGGAGGAATTCTGGCTCACTCATTTTTGTAGACATTTTGAAATTCAGCCACATTTGAGGTTTTTTGAGCGCAAACAGCCGTTTTAAGTCTGACAAAAGTCATGACACTGCATCTCAATTGGATTTAAGTCCAGACTTTAACTAGGCCACTCCAAAACCTTCATTTTGTTCTTTTAAGCCCTTCAGAGGTGGACTTGTTGGTGTGTGTCTGATCATTGTCCTGCATAAACTAAGTGTGCTTGAGGTCACAAACTGATGGCCAAACATTCTACTTCAGGATTTTTTGGTAAAGCACAGAATTCATGGTTCCATCAATTATGGCAACTCCTCTAGGTCTTCCAGCTCCAAAGCAGCTCCAGACCATCACACTACAACAAAGTTTGACTGGTGTGATGTTCTTTCTGTGAAGTGCTGTGTTAATTTTACGCTGGATATAACGGGATGGACATCTTCCAAAAAGTTCAACTATTGTCTCATCAGTCCACAGAATATTTTTCCAAAAATCTTGGAGATATTTTTTTTTGGCAAATGTGAGACGAGCCTTTTTGTCCTTTTGGTCAGCAGTGACTTTCACCTTGGAAGGGGGCAATTACTTTTTTCACAGTACTGTAAGAAGATACAGTGGATCTGAACACTGCCAGCAGGACATAACTTCAAGTTTGTGACTGCAGCACTGTTTCAGATAAGACTACAGTGAAAAGGTTAACTCTTGCACTTTGATCCTCCAGTATCTGTTTGTGAGCTGTGAGCAAATAGACAGAATTCAATCCGATTAGGTTTGTTTATGTACACAATGGAAATGATTAGAGCTATATCGTCATCCATTTTGCAAACACAGTATTAGACCTAATGGTTTCAAACAGAATGAACCGAATGCTGCCAAAGCCACAAAAAGGAAGAAGAAATAAATCTCCCTGCCTCGTATTGACTGACAAACAGTTACACTCTCAGAGAAGAAAGCAGAATTGTGTTTGCATAATTTAGTTTCAAAGCTTCGGGACAGCTTGGAACTGCAATACACAAATAAATCAGTATGTTATTCTATGAGCTATACGTCACTTTGATAGTTTCCTTCTCAGTCAGTATCAGAGATTTTGTGTTTATAGGAAGTGTGTGTATATAAATGTTGCAGTTAGTACGGATGTCCTGACTGAAAGGGCAGAGTGAGAGCTTGTTGATATTGTAAACCAGTGGTCCCTAACTGGAGGGCTCTGGTCCAGATCCGGACCCAAAGATGCATCGATCTGCACCACGAAGATACATGTTAAAATAATAACCTTATTTTGACATGATGCTTTAACAAGGCGCAGCCTGTTCATCTTGGCAGAGGTGTGTGGGTCTTTGCAGTTGCTATGTCTTGTTCACTCGGGTGAAGGCAGACAAACAAACAACCATACTACTACAGTTGGATTTTATGGAATATTTTCTTTTTGATGTCTGATGAAGAATAAATAAATATTAAGTAAAATAAAATAATTGTAAAAATGATAATCTTTACTTTTTAATAAAAAGTAAAAATAAAACCCTAGTACATTAAAAAAACAAGATAAATTCAAGTCAAGATATGAATTCAAACTTACATACATACAGGACTTCACACAATTTTCAAAAATCTGTCAGAATATATTGTTTTACTCTTTGGTACATGCAGTTACATGCCCTTAAAAAGTACACTCTTGCAAAACTTCTAATCTCACACATAGTGGCTGTTCCAGCTTCCCTTCCACTCTTTTGTGTCTGTCTCACTTCCCTTCTCTTTGTCTCTCTCTCTCTCCCTCTCTCTCTCTCTCTCTCTCTCTCTCTCAGACCAGGTGATAAAAGTAATGATCAGGGATTCTCTATGGTCTGTGTCACAGTATCAGCTTGAACTGATGAACAGCCAGGTATCTCCTCAATAGACTCAAATCAACTTTGACAGCATGTCAGCGAAGATGAGAAATTCGATTTGTGAAGCTTTGTAAACAACAATGCAGAGGACAGCACAATATTCAGATGGTTAGGCTTCGGAATGCTCTTAAAGGGGCAATGTGATTTTGTGGTGTTTCCTTCTCTCTCTCTCTCTCTCTCTCTCATAAATCAAATCTCCTGAATTCTTGTCTGCACAGCGAGATAATCCTCAGGCTGTTTTTCACTGTCGCTGCACAGTGGTGAATTTGTAAACGTTCGCTAGGTTTTTATTTTTTCTAAGGTGTTTTATGCCTAGTAATAACCCAACATTGTCGAATCCCAGCTTAGTTTGAAGGGAAACACTGGGAAGAGAGGTGGCTCAATGATACTCAGTCCTGAATATTTTACAGAGGGGGGTTGGAGAGCCCTCTGCTTGCAATGACTTCTGTTGCTGGAACTTCAAACGACGGGCAGCTTCCCCATCTGTCTCAGCAAGAACACATTTACATTTCCTCCCCGCAAGGGATACTGGAGGACGAAGTTAGCTCTAACTGGATTTGAATATCGCTTCGCCAAGGTTAATAGCCATTTCTGTAGCTGGTGAGGTGCTTAGGCTTTTTCAATAATTTAGAAGGGCTGCAGTCATTAGGAAATGTTGGCAGCATCTGAAATGGGGAATGCAATGAGTGAATGCACTCCTATCAGCTTAAGTTCTGCTGTTGTTCCAGTATGGATAATAAGGGAGAAGTGGGAGTGATGCTGAAAATTAGTTGAGAAAACAATGTCTGTGATTGCTGACAGATGTAATTCATTAAAAGTGCAGTATGTTGAAGATTATGTTCAGCTGCCAAACTAGCTTATCCATCATCATTGAAATTAGACCTTCAAACATATTGTAAATGTGATTTGGATTTTATAATTGAGTTTGCCTGGGGACACTCTTTGTTAACTTTTTTCCAAGTCGCAGAGACTTGATCAGCCGTCATTATAAGAAGATTTGTACTGGGTCAGTGTGGCTCCTGGATTGTATGGATTCTGTTGTAAAGACAGTGATGGCAGCTTTACTGTGTAAGGCTGGCTGAATTGTTTTGGTCTGCCGTCATGTAGGATGTCTCACTTTCAGTTTGAACTACTGAGCACCGCATTATATATTATTTTCCCATTTTAACCTATGTCACTGATAGATCATGATGAATATATCATGGATTCAGCATGAAGTCAAGACAGTCAGACTTTCAGATCCACTGACCTGAGCCAGGCCCAGGACCCTAGATTCAGGGCTGCAGTGGAGGCTAAACTCAGACTTTATGCCTGTTAATGTGCTGAAACTGTGCTCCCTCTGTCACTTCTACAAATTCTTGGATCACTTGTTTTTAGAACAGTGCATTCCCACCTCAGCACTATTGTATCTTGTTAACACAGTGCAGCTACATATCAACCTACCAAATACTGCTACTACAAGGAACTTCAAACAAATACGCTGTTCGGCTGAAGGTAGAAGACTGTTAGCTCAATGTCTGTGTAAAATGGATGTCATCATGTTTCTACTACTGGGATGCTGGCAACTACGTAAAAAGCCAGCAGGATGCTACACTTTTGTTGGCTTAGTGTAAGCAAGCAAAGCCATTGTAATCAGCGTCAGTTTTATGGCAATTTACCGGCATCTCTGTCTAAGTGGAATGTGATATCTTAATGTTGAGCTCTTCAATTTTTCAAAAGTTGTTTTTATATAGCAAGTGTCCAAGTTGCGGAGGTAAGATGATTCTGTGATAATTGCGGAATTGATAGAAACATGTTAAATGTCTTTTGCTTCTTTTATTTATGTAACATGCACATGATAACATTGGTGAATCATCTTTTAAAGCACAAATTACTTTAAATTATTGTGGGCAAGTTCCTAAATGTGAACTTGGATGTATAGGTGAACTTTGGCATAGTTGTGTACACTTGTATTACTTTCTTTATATTACTACATTATCTTCCCTTTAGACTTAACACCTTTGAATATGACTTTCACAAACCATCTCTTATTAACTATGCTAATTACTGACATCCCTATCTGTAGAGACGCAACAGTCGGGTTTTCCTTTCTTAAGCCTGTCTGCTGGAGATTAGACCTGCCAATGATGCAAATCTCACAGATCTAAATCCTGAAGCCACGCTCTACTGCTCCCGCTTCTGTCTGAACTCCTCTGTTCCCAGCCGTCTAACAGACAGATGTCACTTCTTCCTTGATACTCTAATGGTCTGGGCATGACCTTAGTGTTTAAGAAGCAAGGACACAGAAAGCTACAAGTACATAGTAGCAGTAATGAGAAGACGAAGTAGCCTGGACATGATGATATTCACAGAGGAATGTAATATAGTTTGAAACATAATTTAGCAGCATACTGTAGCTAGCAAATAAATGCTAGGTCATCTGAACACTCTGAATCTGAATGTACTTAACAGTTAATTAACTTGCAGAGGTATGTTTGTGAGGACAACTCATTATGCTTTTGTTAAACCAAATGTTAAAGCTGTCTTAGGTTTCACCAGTATTACATCCCTACCATCCTTGCCATTACTTCTCATCCAGATCTGTGGAGGCAGTGCCAAAGCTGAGGACAGAGAGAGAAACGGCTGCCATCAACACTCAAGTACAAGATTAATTAGAGGAGACCAGGCTGAATGGCTTTCTGAATTAGTCCACTAATGCTTCATGAGGCATGCTCCTGCTACATGGCTGGCTTTAAGTGGAAATATGCCTGTGATTCACACTGGCCTGTTTATGCAGAAAATCCACATCAGCTCTGCTTCTGTGCCTCCTTCATTTCTTTTACTGCATGTCACCTCTATCATGCCTTACTACACAGTGCTTGTCTAATTGCGAGACAGCCTGTATTTATGAGTTGCAACTAAATAGCAAACTGCAACCTCATTAGCAGAAAAACATTCAGCTGCATTCAGTATGGCAATGATTTTGATAGTTGCTCTGAGTAAGACACTCTGATTCAGCCTGTGCTCATGGAAGTGGACACTATAAAGTTCCCCTTTAAAGTGTTCCCGGGTGGTTAGTTAAATGGATAGGAAAAAGACAGAGAGAGAGAGAGTTCATAACCTGAATGGGAACAAATCAATTACATAGAATTGGTGAACTGGCAATCTGTTAATTTCTTAAACATTTGATAATGCCCCTTAAGGAGCATTCGGGTTAATTAACTCTGCAGTCATTTGTTGTCACTAATTAGGCAGTTTCATTTCAAAGGGGCTAGGGTATGGCCATGGCAAGTAATGAGGATTTTAACCTCACTAGACATGTGGGGATACCACTTTGTAACATGAGATATTCAGTGCATATAGAAGCTCAAGTTCTCCCCTCACTTTGGTGAGCTGTTTCAAACAGAGGCAAGGGTTATTTGGGCAGAAAAATGTGTCTTCAAGAGCCAGTTCTACAGAGCTGCATATCATACTTACAGCATCCAGAATATGTTATTCACGGATGATTCTGGATGGTTTATTCTTTTAAATATTATGAGATAGGTATTTAGTGTTCCAATTAATATTTCCAGAGAAAGCTATCAGAAGCAGAAAATAACACGAAACAACTTTGAAAACGTACGCATCTTCTAGTGAACTAGTGGACAGTCAGACTGTAAGTTAGAGCTGCAGCACTCAAAGGATGATTATTCAGCAACTATTCTGATAATCGATTAAAGGGTATTTAATCGTTATTTAGTTATTTTTGCAGTTTTGTTGGCATATGATACCCATATGGGTGATATTTCCAACAGAATTCATATTTGCATGAAAAACGTTTTATTTGGTCTTGAAAGATGACATAGGCAAGGCTCTGACTTTAGGACTATGATGACAGTTGTCAGGGAAGCTGATAGGACAGTGGTTCTCAAACGTTTTACACTGGGTACCAGCTCAAAAAATATTTGGCTCTCCAAGTACCACCAATATGACCAGAGGTGGGTAGTAACTAGTTACATTTACTCTGTTACATTTACTTAAGTAACTTTTTTCCTAAATGTACTAGGAGTAGTTTTACTGCACCATACGTTTTACTTTTACTTGAGTAGTTTTGAAGAAGAAGAAACGTTTCTTACATGACTCCTTACTACTTTTTTAATCATTTATTCCACATTAGTTTCACCAATCAGTCGTTGCAACATTGACACATGATTCCGTTTCACCACCTGTAATAACGTCGCTCCATTGATTGAAGTTAGTTCTCGCTGACGTGCAGAAGGCAGACAGCTGTACAGCTGTGCCCAAATGCGCGCACTTCACCCGTGAGATCACCTGTTAACTCACTCTGGATTCAGAAATAAATGTGAATTACAGTTACATCCTGATCAACCAACAGACTTCAGCAACTAGACTTCAGCTATGTCTGTGAATAAGACAGTTTCTGTCCATCTGACCGTGCGTAAAAACAGCCTGAAAGATCGAACGGGTGAAGTGTGTACACCCAGCTGTATAGTTGTCTGCGTTTCAGCGGGAACCAACTTCAATCAATGTAGCGACGTTGTTACCGATCTGCGTTATGTCTGCTTATGTGTCTGAATTAAACGTCCCCAATAAAACAGGACATGGTTCTAATTTATGACAGACATCCAGATACCAGAGTTTGGCTACAACATAATGTGAATGAAAGCACTGTATAGTCAGTTTGGGCAAAGACTTGTATTTCGGGATGTGACTCTAATGCTGTTAATAATGTTTATGGAGGTGTAAAGTGTATAAAAGTCTGATGGTCAGGCGCTGTCCAGTGAGCAGAAACAGTTCACCTGTAAACTAGGAGAGGGACACACTGGGCTTCAAAGCGGCTGCATGACACAATTATTAATCCATGCTCCGGATTCACCTCAGACTTCTACAGACTTCAGCGACGTCTGTGAGGCTGTTTCTGTCTCTGTGACTGTGTGTAAAAAGAGCCTGAGAGATCGCGATGCCGTGTTGTTAATAATGTTTATAGAGGTGTAAAGTGGATAAAATCCTGACGGTCAGATGTTGTCAAGTGAGTGGAAACAGTTCACATGTGAACTAGGATGATTTTGTGGCTTTATTTGAGCTGCCAGAGAGGAACACACTGAGCTTCAAAGCAGCTGTATGACATATTTAGTAATCCATGTTCCCGATTCAGCGATGTCTGTGAGCCTGTTTCTGTCTCTGTGACTGTGCGTAAAAACAGTCTGAGAGATCGCTATGTCATGTTGTGACTCTAATATAGTAATAATATATAATATACTCATATATACTATAAATATATATAGTAGTATTATGTCTTTAATGTTATTATATAATTTTCGTCAAAAATTCTCAGGTGTTCCTGCGTATCACTAGAGAGAGCCCACATACCAAAAGTGGTACGCGTACCATAGTTTGAGAATCACTGTAATAGGACATTACTCGTATTCAATGTGAATTTTAAATTTGAATTAAAGAATCACCTTTTTTCCATCTTTCTCTCACTCATTTACTTTTCCAGATGTGCAACAAGTAATAGAAACAGAAGAATATAATAAGGCACTGAATGTTTTCGTGGTTGTTCTGCCACACATTATT
>JAUBNQ010000023.1:6847646-6862968 GCA_032353495.1 Ctenopoma kingsleyae
CAGCTGACACTGATTAACAACCCCCTCTGCTACTTAACTGACCAGATCAATATCCCAGAAGTTTAACTGACTTGATAAAATACTCTGATTAAAAAGTGTTCCTTTAATTTTTTTTGAGCAGTGTATTAAAAGACATTGGAACATGTCACACCTCCTCTCCAGTACACCAGTCTTTATATATCGGATGTTCACTCTGGTTTAATGGAAATAAACTTCACAAGTCAGCATGTTTAATGTTAATGGCCTTGTGCTGAAAAGTCACATCGGCCAGTACCTTGCTGTGTGAATGTTCAGCTCAAACATTAATCAAAGGCACCACTAATATTGTAGCTAACCTGAATTAAGGGCTTATGTTTTTGGCTTTAAACAAGAAGCCGTTTTCCAAGAAAGAAAAAGAAAATTTACTACCTACCTCTGCTGCTGTGTAATGCTGTGACATTTGCTCGCAGAATGTCAAGACTCTTGCTGCAAGCCTGCTGAAAGCAAAATACTTTCACAGAATGAGTGCTTGCTCACTATGAGTTCAACTTGTTTCTCCATTGCCAAGTTTAGATTTTGTAGTAAAAGTTTTTTTTACTGTGCCTTTGTACAGTCAGTTCAAACGTACAATGAAGTTGCGAGTGTGTAAAACAAGGGAGTCAATGATGGACTATTAATAGAGTGGTGTAACTTTAATGCTGTATGTCTTCATGGCATATTTTTATGTCTTGGAAGATCACATGTTCCTGACCTAAAGGGAAAACCAGGTATAGGTTTTAGGAAACCTCCTAAGATGTTTTGACAACAAGCCTAGTGCTTCTTCAGAATAACTGATTTTGGTAAGTAATAGAAAGTGAAAGGAGACTGGCCTTTGCTTGTTGCTTTATGAGCCCTTATTATTATCACTTATTAATATGAAAACCTGAATTTCCAATTTTGAACTGTTCATCTCAAAAAAGGTTTCTCAAGTCTGAAGACTTGAGAAACCTGAAGACTTGAGAAAGCCCTCTGGAATGGAAGGGTGAAACATAGTCAAGGAACTAAAGTCCAGTTGCCATTGAAAAACCTTTTTTGAGATAAACATGACCTGGATGACTGAGAATCTTCAGTTATTTGCAACTGTTCAGTTTTTATTTTGAGTTTTGTGACAGTGCTACTGAGAAATCTTGTTATTTTAATTTGCAGAATAAATGAGACCTCTTCCTTAAACTTTTTTTGACTTGTATTCTCCACATCTCCATTTATTAATAGAGAATACAACTGTTTATCATTGTCACCACTCCCATTCTGTCTTGACACTGTGTCCCACTTCTCTTCAGTTGGATGCATTCGTAAGAAAGATGTTGAGTGCTTTTGTGTGTAGAAGAGTTTGCTGTGAATACTTTATCCCTTCTAGGGCCCATGTCAGAGCATACAATTTTGTGCCACCAGTGTGCAGCACACATCCCATGTGAGTCTATTCTCATCTTCTTTGTGTGAGTGTATTAAGAACAAGTAGAGCAGTAGTTAGGTGGAAGGACTGGGTAGGATTGTCTCTAGAGTGCTGCTGATGATAATTACTGTAGAGAGTGTGTCTCTGGGGACTGTGGGCCAGCTGCCTGCTTGCCTGCCTTGCTGCCATACCGAGATCCGCAACTTAATGTTTTCTTTCAGGGCAGAAATGTAGCACTCAGGTTATTCTTCCACTGTCAAGTCCTCTGCAGTATCATTGATTTGACTCAACAAAATGAAGTGAGACTAGGAGTGACTGAAACATAACTCTGGTCATGATTAGCCTGAAGAGGATTTTTTCTGTGTATTTCACAGTCAGAATTCAGGAGGGATTTCTTTTTAGGATGTATCTGTTCTTAAGATGGCAAATTGATTGGTATTACAATTCTGCAAGTACAGTTTTGCACAAGTAAATGAGCTGCTTGTCATGAAAGTATTTTGTAATATCATAAATTACCAGCTTGTTGTTGAAGCAACTTGTTCCTGTTCCTTTATTGCCTTATTCGTGTTCTTCAGCATTGTTATATGGGAGTCTATTTGAGAATTTCACAGTACTGTAGTTTTTTTGTATAATAAGATAAAAGTATAATTTTGTTTATTACTATTGTATTACAAATGGCAAAAACTATGGAGATAAAACCAGTCAGATGAGAACTTTAGAGCTTTGCAGAGTGGATTGTTACAGTCTGCTATAATTAGCAAATTCCACTAACATTAATATCAAGTCTTAGTCATTGGATAAATTATCAGTGGATAAATTTAAATTTTATTGTACAAGTATTGTACGAAGAAGTCTAATATTTTGCTACAGATCACTGTTATCTGTGCATGAAACAGAACTTAACGCTCTGTGAATGGATGTTTCTTACCATAATTCTCGATGGGAATCAGAGTTGACTTCAGTCCTTACATTCTGTATGAGTGCAGGCTTGTACTGTTAACTTTTTATCAAAGCGCCACAAATTTACTCTGTTTTTTTTAAGCATTTTGATGGGAAAAGATGGGAGAGAGATGGAAGCAAAACATGCAACAAAGGTCCAGAATTGAACCAGGTATAGTGTGTGGTATGTTGTTTATTTTTTTAACTGATGAAAAGAACAATCACCTTGTGTTGTTTATTCAAATAATGATGACAGTTTTTACTTCAGAAACTCTGGGTGCCTGAAATATCTCCTCATGCTTATTTATAGTAAATCTATAATATTTCAGTATTTTTCATAAGCAAAGTAAGATTTCTTTTAGTTGGCGAGGCTGTGTGTTGCATTACTTAGTGGGTTAAGATCTGTTTTTGTAAATAATGAGAACAGCTCTTCTAGAATAGGTTTTCAGATACAGCAATGGATTGACTCCTTTTTTTGTTTTCAGTGTTACCACTGGATGGTCTTGAGCTGCATTTGCCTGCATTCTGGTTGTATCACGAAATATTTTTACTTTGCCATGACAGATTTCATTAACACCTTCTCAACAAATAGCATATACTAGGGCTGGGTGATACGGACAAAAATTCATATACCGGTTTATTTTGGCTCTGCCACGATATACCTTTTATATCCCGGTATAAACATTTATTACAACTAGGTCTGTTTGTGTGTGACAGTGAGAGACAGAGTCTGAAAAGAGAATCTATGAACAGTATTAAAAATTCTATTCTATAAAAAGGTATACTGTTATACCACCCAGCCCTATCATATACAGTATGTATATACAGTTGAAAAATTTAATATTACATGGAGATAACAAGAGTAAATACAAAATGCAGTTTTTAAATGATGATTTATTAAGGGAAAAACTGGTTGTGCAATCACAATCAAGCATTTGTGATAACTGGCAATGAGTCTTTAACATCGCTGTTTAGTCCACTCCTCTTTGCAGAACTGTTTTAATTCAGCCAATTTGGAGGGTTTTCGAGCATGAACAGCCTGTTTAAGTTTATACCACAGCATCTCAATGGAATTTAAGTCTGAACTTTGACTAGGCCACTCCAAAACCTGCTTTTTTCAGTGGTGAACCTGCCGGTGTTACTGTTGGTATGATGTTCTTTTTATGAAATGCTGTGTTACTTTTACACCAGATGTAAGCAATCTTGTTGTCAGCATACTTTCAACAAGATTACGGGTGCATGCAGTTCATTGATGAAAAAATCATCAAGTAAAAAAATTTAAATTAGTTTCTGATTAGATTCTGTCCTGCATCATCATTGCATTTACATCAAGCTCTATTCCTGCTGGCCAAGTGTAGCATGTGTTGCTTTTCTCAGCTGGGACAAAGAATTTTTCTTCGTCTTCAGCTTCAGTACTCACAACAATATATATTGCAAACTTTAAATGTCTGTATTTAATTCATATAACAATGTTAAACTATTATAATACTAATATGTGAATTATAACTAAATAATTCAGTTGTCAATACAGATAAAATTAATTTCTAAGCATTATAATTAACAATAAAATGTGGCACACTGGTTAGGTGGTTTGCCAGAACCCCTGCAAAGGTAAAATGCCTATATATCCATGAAAAAGATAAGAAAGATCCCCTGTTAACTGAACAAAATTGTTGTTTGTATTCAGTATTTCTCACTCAGCTTCCTGTCTCACATCTGTGTATTTGTGTATCAGAGTTAAATGTCTTTGAGGTTATAGTGTAAAGATGAACCAACAGACTGAAGTTGTGTGTCAATAAGAAGTAAATACCTAGACTACACTGACCTCGGTGGTCATAAACAGAACTGCGGGCTGAATAACAGGTTACATAATGAACCAGTTACTGAGGTTACAGACGTGTTCTCAGTTTGTCTTTTGGCAGCAAATTTGACTGTTTCTTTTTTTCCACTGTAAAGCTATGTGCTTAGATAAGCTTTTAAATAAAATTTATTATTATTATTTATTATTTTATGGTTATATAAACTTAGGAATACAATTATAGGCAAGATATTAACGTTAGCGGACAGTTGACAAGTCAAAATACATCACTGGACCACTAGGGCTGTGAACATATGATACATAATATGATACACAACAATAAGTGTTTAGAATGCCTGTCTTTAGTACAGCATGTCCGTGGGTGCATTACATGCTAATAAGTGTCCTAGGCTTTTTTTCCGTCTTTGGTGTTTGGCCCAAGGAAACTGTCAGTGCCTGTTGACTTCTCCAGTAAGCAATAAGTTGTTCTTTTGGGACGTTTGCATGGCTCTTGTCCATCCTTATCCTCTACTCTCATTTCTGAGGTAACAGAGGAGCCATTCCATTGGTTAGTATTGGTTTTAGTATTTAAATTGTTTTACATATGACTACTGCTTATAGGATATTTTATGTGTCCATGTTCTCATTTGAGTGTGTGCACTGCAGTACTGTATGTTCCATTGGCTGAGAAAAAGTCAATGTTTTCTGTATTCTCAACCTTGTTAGGACTTTCCTGCATTGGCAAGCATGGTTTCACTTCTACATGGAATGGATCTTTTGTGATGAAATGTGCCAGAATGACCAAATTCTCAAACTTTAGATATTTGTTTTAGCTCTGTAGTGAGATCATAATTATAATTTCAAGTGTTGTTATAAATAACTGTTGGATAAACTTTTTGATGCTGGAGCCTATGTACAACCAGCAGGGGGTTTATTTCTTCTAAAGTGAAGCCAAAAACCACAATCCTGTGTTATCACTGATGAATTGTTGTCTCCAACACTAAGTAGCTTTATGAGTTTTACTGTACATGCCAAAGCTTGGACGAGTAGAGAGCCTAGAATGCTGTTCAGACTTTGCCAACATGTGATCAGAGTGCAAACTTGACAGTATTTTGATGTTGATGATCAAAATTTAATCTGAATGTTTAGACATGGTAGTTAATGTGTCATGGTGTGATCTGATGATACTTCCTGTTAAAGAGACATGTAACCTGGTTATTTGACAGGCGCTCAGCTGCCATTTTCTTTAGTCAAATGTAGACCAAAAGATGGACTGACAGGTGGGGGAATGCACTCAGGCAGCAGAGCTGATTCTCCCTAGGCTAACAGTTGGAAATGGCAGGGGAAGTGGATGTTTTAAGAATGGAGGCCCTGCAGGTACCTGGCAGCAGTCATTTGAGTCCACAAAACAGCGTTAACATGTTTTGCAGCATGACTTGTTGAAGCTGTGAGGGCATGTTCTGCTAAAGTTGACATGTAAGAATGAGCAGCAGTCAGAGAAAGATTGAACCTTTATTGTCATACCCAAACTATTTAAATTGTCCTTAATTTTGTTCTGTACTTTCCTATGTTTGTTTTTGAAGATTTAGTCTTTGGTTTGGTTCATATTGCTTTTCAGATCTTCATCCAGTCTTTCTGTTTATCTCTTGCCCTCCTTTTGAACTCATCCACACTCTGGTAAGAGAGTAACATCAGTATTGGCTGTTGAGCAGTGCTAAGGGGCATAGACTTGAAGTAGAGTGCTACATGTATACATACAGACTATACTGCAATAATTGTAACAAAATTAATTCTATGGTATTGCAGAAAAGACTGTAGGGGCGGCTCACAGATGCTCCTCATTACTGTATTCAGTAATGACAGAGAAGAGGCCAATTAGGGTAGGTAGATCTGGTAGTAGGTCAGTTGGTAGAGCAGTCTTCTAATGGTTTATTCCCGGTTCCTCCCAGATACATGTTGTGGTGTCCTTGGACAAGACACTGAAACACTGTAGTACAACAACAATTTCTCCAAGAGGATCAATAAAGAATGTCCTTATATTATGGATCAACATGTACTTTTCTCCAAGAACACAACACAGTGAAGTCTACTGACATGCTTTCTCTCAACCCTTGTAAGAGTTGGAATGGTCAAAAACCTGACAAGGTTAGTTTTGATATGAGTTGTTGATAAACTGTGCAGTTGTGCTTTCGATTGAGACCCACTGATGATTGTTCTAGATTAAAACTGATTTGACTTGATTCTTCACTGAGCTGACATGTCAAGCTCATTAGCCTTTAATCACTAATAGCCACTGAAGAGCCAATGGTGGGGTCATTCCACTCCCTTCATCTCTTAATGGCTGATAGATGCTGAACAAATACACTCCTTTGTGACCCTTGTGTTGTTCTCTCCCCCTCATGAATGATGGAGCGACTCATGACTTTAAAAGGCGCACAGTGTGCTCTTGTCACCACTGAATCAGATCACAGAGTAAAAGCGTACATATAGTATATGCACAAATGTCCTCAAAAATATCTTGGCTGTGACAGAATGCTGTTGGGGTGCCTGTTGTATGAAGACTGTCATGCTTTTAGGGAAATCTTATGGTATTTTAATATTTAAATATTATGCACTAAAATCTAACTAGAAAATACAAATATGAGGCATTTGTTCTGAGTGTTCTAAACAGCTATTTTAAAATGTCAAAATGTCTGCAATAAGCAGACTAAATATCGAGCATTGCACATGCTGACTCTTGGTCATTCATACATTTTTTAATTGCTGAATGATGTCAGTTTAAAATAATCTTGTTTTTTCTAGCTCTTAAAACTTTAAGATTTAATAATTTTAGTTTACAATTCATAGAATTAAGCTTAGACATGCTTTATCCATGTTTCAGAAGCCCCCAAACTCCACAAAACTGAACTGAACCCCTAGTAATTTTATTAGTGTGTTCTCAGCAAATAAAAGTTTTGTGTCAAACTACCTATTTCTTTCACAATTTTCTTAGATACTTGCTTTATCTGAATATCACACTCTCACAGTGCCACTACTTTCATCTTGTAGCATTTGGCTACACAGCCCTTGTGTCCATCTTCACTAGCTGTTTGAGAAAGGTATTTCCACTTGTGACTGCAATTATTTTTGTCAGTTTAGAAGGAGCCAGATTCAGAGCCAATTTCAAGGTGTGGTGCGCTGCTTGATCCTATTGCCATATTTAAGGTTGTGTATTTGTTCTCCTAATAATTGTATTTTTCTTCCTGACAAGCACAGACCCAGAGTGGAACAGTCAGCTACTTCTGTAAAAACTGGTAATGGTTGTTAAAAGCAGAATACCTTGCATGCAAACTTAATCATACTTGGCGTTATGGAACATTTGCTTTCTCTTTATTGATTTAGTTTTTAACAGTTTATTACTAATAATATTCTAGCACCAAAATGATGGTAGATTCCAACAACATGCTATATAGTAACATGTTATCACAAATTGACATTATCTTCTACATTATAATATGGATATGTGTTTCTTATGTTCTCGCAGGTGTGCTCAAATAACTAATATCTTGTGTAGCTGCAACCGATGTAACATTGAATAGCAGCTGAGGTCAGTTTGGCTTGACTTGGTGAGCACCATAAGTCAGTGCAATTGTGATGTTGTTATCATTTTAGTTTAATCCTTACTGGTTAAGGAAATAAACACACTGAAGCAGCATTTGCATGCTGAACCATAACTTACCTTACAATACTTGTTTTCCCTTTACTTTAATGGCCTTTCTCTTCTTAACGACTCCTTGAAGATGTGTCCCATGAAAACATTTGCATGCGCACACACACACACACATCCATGCACATAGTTCAGTGTAGTGCTGCAGAGGGATTCTAACTCGTAACACAGCCTGTGTCCCTCCGTCACATTAAAAAGCCAATTTCTTTTTAATAGCAACAACAGCTGGAGCTGACAGGGCCTGTGTCTGCTGATGGAGCAAACAGCTCACAGCTCAAGCCCGGCTTACTGCCTCATTACAACAAAAAGGGAGCAAGCGAGAGAGAGAGACAGAGAGAGTAAGCGAGAAGACGAGAGGTAAAAAGGATGTAGCCTGTGCACTCTGAGGCAGGTGTTAGACATGTTTTGGTGTTGTGCAATGTAAAACACTCAACAGAGATTGTACCAGCTTGGTGAGATGTTGAGCTGAAGAGGAAAAATTGTTATCATTAGGTGTGATGGAACCCTTGAGATGGGTACCTTATAGCACTGTGTTAACTTACAAGTCACACTTACTCATTCTGCCTCCCTCTCTCCTTTTCTCCCTCGCAGTGCACCTGGTTGAGTCCCAGGAGATGGCTGAATCTGCAAGAGTACCAGAGCAAGAAGCTGATGCAAGAGAGTGGCGTGGCTGTCCAGCGCTTCTACGTTGCAGACACGGCTTCTGAAGCCTTGGAAGCTGCAAAGCGACTTAGTGAGTAGAGGGAGACACACACTCATGCACTCACACACACACATGCCAAGCAGAGAACGGAGAAGCCTACCTTAATAATGTATTAGTATTGTTTGATGTCATTCTGATACATTCTATCAATGGCGACTCGTCAATACAGGGCACTGGGGCGCCGCGTCACCTGTCTCATGTGAAGAAGAAAAAGATAGGAATCACAAAAAATAATTTACAAAAAACATGAAATTTTAAATAAACGATCTATACATTATACAGTCCGTGAGTACAATGTGTAATCTGCATTAAAGTGTAGTTTAAAAATGTTCTCTCA
Organism: Ctenopoma kingsleyae; assembly: GCA_032353495.1. Taxonomy (NCBI): domain Eukaryota; kingdom Metazoa; phylum Chordata; class Actinopteri; order Anabantiformes; family Anabantidae; genus Ctenopoma; species Ctenopoma kingsleyae. The sequence goes on from JAUBNQ010000023.1 coordinate 6,856,541, forward strand.
CTTGTTTATCGCGACTGAATGGTCGTGTTACGTATTTCCTGTTCCTTTGGGGCGCAAAAATCTTTACCTACGCTATAACTGGTGCATGAGCACTGGAACCCCCTCCGATACAAAGTATAGGAGAACCTTGGGGCGCAAAATTTTGCGTACTGTAAACTCTTTGTTTGGCTGGCTAACCGACAGGGGTGCCTTTTCTGGCACAACACCAGCACTTTGTTTTGTTTCACCTGCCTCCTCTGTCAGCTGCCAGGAACAGAATGAGCCTGGATTCAGACAGGTAATACGGATTTAATACATATTCCTTAAGAAGAGAGAAAACATGAACAGGCTAGGGGCTACATGGAAAATGCTATGTCATGTTATGTTTGGCGACGTGAAAAGTGTATCGCTACACAGTTTAATGAAAGCTACAGGATAGGACATAATGAGGAGGGGGACAAAAACCGACATATTTTGTCTAAGATAATAGACTGCATTATATTCTGTGGTGTGTTTGAGGTTGTGTTGCTTGGTCATGATGAAACTGAACACTATTTTCTGGGGGCTGGTGGACTTTGTTGGATCTCTGGATGCAGTAGTACCTGCACTTACTGTGTTTAAGGGGACATCTGAGACAGTGCAGAATGAGCTGCTTGACTACATGTTCTCAGTTGAATGAGAGACAGGCGAAATTTACTTAGAAATGATAAATGATTGGAACACAGACTGTATTTTTATGTTAATTTAATAATTTTAAACCGGGGTGATGCATGATAATGGTTAGAGTGCAACTTAAAACTGACATGCCCCCCCCCCCCACTGCATTATATCAAAAATTCATTAAGTTTAAAAGCATAATTATCATTTATACCTCACTTTGAGAAATATTTTGGAAAATTTCTTTATCCCCTTTGATTTCTTTTAATCTTTTTTGCTCATTTAACACACGCCAAACTAACAGTGTTTAATATAAAATGCTGTGGCCTACATGAACCTACCAAAGAAGTAATGAAAAAATTATAAACTGCAAAAATTCAAATCAGTAAATATCTCATCAAAGATCAAAATGAACAAGACTTGACATTGCATTTGACGCTAACTTACACTTTCTGTAGTGTCAATGCTGAGGACACAGTTTGTTGTTCCTTAATATAATAGATATGCTTTTAGGTATTAGCAATATGACAAATAAAATGATGGGCCTTCGTCGTAGTGGTACTGTAGGTCTGTTTTGAGCTCAGTAGAATTTTCGTCTCATTATTTTCTTTTGCACTGCTTTGTCATTTTAATTGCACAATGTGCAGCAAACTCGTGAGGCTTGTTGAAATACATAAATAATTGTGTGTGTGTTAAACACACCGTCACAACACTGCTTCACTGCACAAGTATTCTCATATTGTGTGGAAGTACACATTAGCTAATTCTTTATTGCATAATGGTTGATAATGAATTAGTTTTAGGGTTTTGTAAAGTGTGATTTGAATGTAATTTTGTGAATTGTACTGCTGTGCACTGTGAAACCTTAGCAGTCCTATTTGTTCCGCATTGCTCTTTGGCCCTGCTACAGAATGTGCAGAGGTTGTAGTTAATCAGGGCTGAAGTTTTATCAAGTTTAATCGCGTCTTTATGTTGTTTGCTTATGTGTAGAAGCCCAATTTCTTTTAGCTTTTTGAGCTTAGTGCCTGTTCGGTTTTTCATCATGGCACTCATCCGTGCTAATTTATTTCACAACCTCTCCTATTCAGTTTCTCGTGCTCTTCATGTTTTTTTGGTTTTTATTTATTTATTTTTAATCCTTGGTTACAATTTTGGTTTTTGCTCCCTAACACTCACACAGAACCATCGTATGGAAGTGACTGAAACTCTGATTTTGTTCTTGTAGCACAAATCTTCACAATTGTACTTGCCTGAACAAAGATGATTTAACACACATTTGTATGCACCCACACATAGCTTCCTCTTCCTTCCTCTACATTCCCTGTTTGAATTTCTGCCCACACACCAAACTGCCCAACACATACAGTGTATATTTCCACCCTCAACTTTATATTTTATTCAGTGTCCTCTCCAACTACAGCAACAGCTTTCTGATAGTGCATCCTGGTTTGTTGTCAGCCAGTGCGGTGCCACTCTTGCTGCTGCCTTTGAGCTCCTGAGCCTGGGGCACTGCTTTCAATGGCCCTGGTTACAATGGAGACAAAGCTAAACTGAATAGAAGAAAGAGGATATATATTTTTTCATGACAGTGCCTATACTGCTTAGTAGAGAAAGAAATTGAGAGACAGAAAACATAGGACTGAGAAGTTAGAAGGGAGCAGACAGCTTAATAAAACCCAGTATAGAATTAAGCGTTGATTTACTTAAAGATTTTTAGATGCTAGCAAGAGAGATGGTATTTGTCCATAGTTATGACATCGTTGCTGCAGCATTGAAAGCAGCACTGCACACAATTGTACCTGTGTGTTATTCATTTTAGGACATTTATATGTTGAACTGTCAAATAATGTGCAGAGGGAAAGGACCTTTGTACAAATAGTGGCTGAAAGTGATTTATCATTGCAGATTGTCCACTGCAGTAGGGGTAATTGCATGGCTGCAGTTGTGAAATATTTTTTATTGGTTTCTTCAACCAATATTCCAAGCCCAGTAGCAGAGAACTTATCTTTTCTTTTGTGCTCCTTTGCTTTTCAGAAATGGCCAAGACACGTTAAATAGCCAGTCAGGTCACAATTATTAGCTGTGTATTCAAATCACCTGTACTGTGGCTGTGACCACCAACATCATGAGTGCTAGTAAATTTCCAGCTCAATTGAAAAAAGGCTAATGCACATCTTTGCACCTCTGACAGTAATTTCTGTTGGTTAGTGAATCAACAGCGGATTTCAGGGCTTTTTGTCTCTTCTCAGCACTTATGGGAGGTAACAAGGTAGAGGACTATTGCTTACTTTGGTTGATGCTGGACAGTATTTGACCCTTCAGCAGGGGAATTTTTTAAAACACGGTAGTCAACCACAGTTTTAATCATAATCAAAATATAAAATGGTAATACTACCACTTGGAAATTATATCACGGTTTACTGTAAAACATGTTACCAATCAATAAATTGACTGTACATTTCTCTCATACTTTGTATCCTGTGACTTTTGCTAGCTCACTATTAAAGCATGCAAGAAAGCTTCTCCAAATGTTTAATTTCTTCAGATACACAATGTATGTGTATTTGGCTCATTCACTGGACCATTTTAGGTCATACATGAATGTAATAGAGAGTGAAAGAAAGAGGGAGATCAGTAACCTCTTTAGTTAAGAACCGTTGAGCTGAAATACAGTCTGAGGCTGCCAAGCTCTGACTCCCTACGGGTGAGGGACTAGGCAGTAAGGTGTAAAGCCAACCCTAGATAGAGCTCTTTTTTTACAGGACATGGGCTATGGTTCTGTTCAGGGGATGTGGATAATTTGGGTGTCTAAGCTGACCAAGAGTAACTCTGATGGATTTCTGTGTTATGCTGATATCCAGCTGCGAGTCCCTGATTCTCTGCATACATGATAGAATTAACCAGTCAAGCAATGGAAACACAGACACGGATGAATGGCATGTGTAGTGTAAGCATGCCCATAAGCACACAGACACATATACGCTCACACACATGCTCACCAACCAGTGTTCTCTCCTCAGCTACACTCACTTAACCATGAAGTAGTTAAGTTGACAGTTCAATTGCAGCTATGCTATATAGATACTCCTCCCACTCCTGTCATGTACTATAAAGTGGTCCAACTCTTCTAAAGTGGACACAGATTGATTTGTTCTATTACTGCTGAGGACAAATAGCTCAAAATCTTTCTCCTACTCTATTAAAACATTTAAAAAATATCCGACATGGACCATTGATTCTCTTTAACTTGAATGACAACTCTTAGGGGAGACTTTACATTGTGGCAGATGGGTGACTCACAACCAGCTAATGGTTCATGGAAAGTTGGCTTTGATTTCTGTGGCCCCATACTGGGTAAGCCATGCAGGGAGTTATCAGAAAGTCTAAAGTTTTTGTATTGCATACTCCGCTGGGACACAGAGAGAGTGGCACCCAGCTCCTGCTGTCTGTCCAAAACCAATGACCTGTATCCCAAGCTTTTAATATTCTTTGTGTGTTTGTGTGTGTGACACCATTTACCAAAGTACCATATTACCATAGTTTTCAGAAATAAACTTTGACAATTGAAGTAAAATAATATACATGTAACATCTAAGTGCTGTGACTGAAAATATCTTTTTTTTTTCTTCCTTTTTTTGTATTTGTTCTAAAATTGTCACATTTGTTGAATAAAGCCAAGGATATCCTGTCTTTAGTCTGGCTATAGAGAAATAGTACTTATTCATAGTACAGTGTTTTTCCTAGGTTTACAGTGTGTGTGGGGGGGGTGCTGTGTGTGTGTGCGCGCGCATATTTGGGTGTTTGGTTGTTCGGTTGACAAAGCGTCAAACCTTCATTTACCGTACTTTCACTGCTTCTTTCAGTTATGATTCGATTTTTGTAGTTTTGCAGCAGTTATTTTGTATTTATTTGAAATATGACATTCCTGATACAGCACACAAGGACAGTGTGTGGAAAAGTTCACAAAACAATTTACAGTGGAACCTTGGATTGCGAGCATAATTCGTTCCGCAAGCGAAAAAAATTTCTTGCTCGTCTTGCAAAACACTTGTAGACCAAGTTACTCGCAATCCAAGGTTCCACTGTACTGTCACACTGACCGATCTGTGTCGGGGACAGTTAATATAGTGTGGTCACCTGCAGAAATGTGCACAGACGTTCTTACTGTATAGATGTTAATATGTTCATATCACATCAAATGCACAGGAAATCATTCTATATACCGCTGGAAGGTTCCAGACTTTAGAAATATGTTATTTAATGCTACAACATAACAAGGAAAATGCACTAAAACAGAGATTAGAAAAAAATTATGAACATGACCATGTAGAGACCATGTAAATTACATCGTCACTTAAATAAAATAAATAACGTGAGACTGTTTAGTTAGTTTAATAAAAGAACAACGTACAGGCCTGTTCTATAGGAAAGGGAACCTGAAATGACTTCTAATGTCATCTGGCACTGTGCAGAAAATGGTTGGGGGGGTGGGGGTCCACCTTGTATAATAGTAGGGGAAACACTGTAGTACCAAAGATGTGCTACACTGTTCAGGGGTAAATGGAATATGTATAAGTAAATTGGCGTGTCTAATGTGTAGGTCTGCACCCAAGTATTCAGATAATCATTCATTGAATAGGTATTTGTTTTTCAGTTTTAAGTTAAAAAAAACAAACATTTTTCTTTCTTTTTTTTTAAATAAATGAAACATACCAGTAAAAAATAAATAGTATTTGTAGGCCAGACTATATCTCAGCTTGTGTGCCTGACATCTCTCTCACTCACCGCAGTGAAGATTACGCCTTGTGGTTTGGTCAACAAAGCTCCGGATATTTGCTAACTATTAGAAACAAAGCCCTGGAGCCTAGCAAATGGTATTCGGGACGGCGCTAGTAATATGATGCTACAATCAAATGGTGCAGTCAAGAATTAGCAGCACTTCTATTTCTGTACTTCTTAAAATGTTTACCTGAAAGAGGAAGTGGTCGTAACCCATTAAAATGTTTCTCTTAGTGCTTCTTTGTGCTCATGTAAAAACAAAAGTCTAGATAAGACAAGAAGACTAAAGATAGCACCCTAATTCACACACTAATTAGTAATGGTACACATTAGTGTAACAAAAGGATAATGTCATCAGATGTATGGCATATAAAAATTATAAATGTGCGAGATGATTAATTTTGATTGTTAAGCTGAGTTAAGTCCTCCGTGAAACAGTTTGGGCCTGTTGAATGATACAAGTGCATGCCTACCTAAAGGTCTACAATAACAAGAACGTCTTCCAGTAAATTGTCCAAGGGTTTTGTGATATTTAATGTATCACTAGCACACTAGCACAACACTATTCAAATAAGGTTGGCTTTGAAAGTGGCTCACTTAGATAGGTTGGGGTGAGTGGACAGAGGAGACCAGGCAACAGAGATCAGATACAACAACAAGGAGCAGCAGACAAGGCAATGTGCAGGTTGGTAGGCCCAGTGACTGCACCTGGAATCACAGCTCTGAGGTCGAGGATACCTGCAGAAAGGAAAGAGTGAGTGAGAGAGAGAGACAGAGAGGAGGAAGCACGGCTACGGGAGAGAAGACACAAAGTTAATAACATGCAATGATGGCATAAGTGTGGACAGAGAGAAAGAAAGAAGAGAGGAGCTCAGTGTAATGCGGGAGGTCCCCCAGCAGACTAAATCTATAGCAGCATAACTAAGAAATGGTTCAGAGTCACCTGAGCCATCTCTAACTATAAGCTTTATTAAAAAGGAAAGTTTTAAGCCTAGTCTTAAAGGTAGAGAGGG
>JAUBNQ010000023.1:6868062-6892857 GCA_032353495.1 Ctenopoma kingsleyae
CAGCAGATCTGAAAATGTGTAAATTCATCTATAGTTTGAAGTAAACTATGTGTTTACTGTAATTTTGCAAGCAAGTGGCCTTTATCGTATCGCAATCGCATATTGCAATGTTGATCTCAATAACCACAATATAACTTTTTTTTCCCAAATTGTGCAGTCCTAATGTTGTTAAAGGTTTTTTGTTATTAAAATAAATTATTGTGCCTCAGAAACATATTTGAATAGCATTCAAACTAAATAGAGTCAAAAGCACATCTAGACATTGCCCAGGTGAGCTGCATGGGAGAATGCTAATATCAGAGTTGGAGAGCCTGGATGTTACCTGGTCTTTATCCCACAAGCCCTGAGTCCACTGTGTCATGTCATTCCTTCATTGTCATTCCGGCACACTCTACACCCCCCTCCCCCACCCCCACCCTTGAGTTTGATTACAAAACGCATCTGATAGACAACTGTGCTCACTACCTGGACCTGATTCCCCTGAACTTTTTCGAAGTTCATGTGAATATGGTTTATTATATAGCAGCTGAAACTGAAAATAAGTTAAGTAGGTTTCTAATGTCTTTAAGTTAACTGCTTGGTCATTTTGCCTCAAAGGTTCTTGGAGTTTGAAGTATTGTGTGGTGTTTTTTGTTGTATTTTGTATTGCTATCCACACCCCTCACAACATTTCCTGTGCAGATATTATTGGCTGTTGAGCTTGTCAGTGTGGCAAGCGTGAAATAACGTCCCCCCATACAGCTGAGTGTGATGCCAGTAAACATTTTATCAAAACACAACACTGGGTCCTATCATAAAAATAAATTATCAGTATGTGCTGTGTCATCCAGTGTGCAGCAAAACAACTGTGGATTAAACCACGGACAGGTGAGATAATTTTATCTTTCCTTTCATGGAATCTAGTAGTATGAGGTTTCCCATTCTGCAGTGACGTGCAGAGGAGACCCCATGCACAGCAGCCTCTGTAGAACATGGGACACACCCGACACTGGGCCAAAGTTATTTTTGACTTTGGGATCCAGAATTTATTAATAATAAATATTCAAAGTATATTAGCATAAAAGGGTCATTTCTCAGCGGTGGCGCTACATAAGAATGGTTTATTAGTAAAGGTGTGAAATAAAATACTGAAGTCACATGCCAAGACATGTCATAGCACACATGCTCACACTCAGGGTTTTTCTTTGTTGATGATATCAGTGGCTCCAATTTCTCTGGCAAGGTGCAAAGAAGCATTTACACCTCCGACTGGGCCTGGCACTTGTATATGAGATCATCTACAGAGTACCATATGCTTCTCCAACAACCCAACATGCTGCCTAGCCTGTGCCATCTGTCATAGAAACACTCCTTCCTGCCATGGGCATCACCATAAGTCCTTTCAGAGGACTTCCTTATCCATGTATGACGTTTGCATCTCACTCTCATGCTCATTTCCCCCCAGGCCATTTGGGAGTGCCTTTCTCTTAATAGACTCTTTGTTAGCATATTAGGGGATTTAGAAGACTGACACCATCGGTACGGCAGCTGGAAAGCAACTTATTTATTCTTAATGGAGACATTAATGTCTAACACAGTTGCAGGGTAGAGTAACTGTATTTTGTAATGAAATTTTATTAAAAACTGTAATTACTGTTTGAAAGTAAGAAAAATTTTCAATATTATATCTGTCATTCAATCTAAAATCAAAAAAAGAATTGTTGCAATATCACTTTGATCTGTTGGATGCTGCATAACTTTATTCATAAACAATGCTATTGTTAATACAAAATGGAGGAAATAACAAGCAATGTTAAATGCATAATTGCCACAGATAAGTTTGCTACTTTGTAAAAAAAGTATGCTTAAAAACTTAATGTCTGTGACCCGAAATCAGTAAATAGCCTTGCAGTAGTGCAATGATATCTTTCAAGTGTGTTTTGAGTGAGACATGACCTTCTAAAAAAGCAAAGAAGCTCTTTTTTTTTTTGGTTCACAAGTTTAGTAGCATTGAGTAGCACCTGAAGGGCTGGCTCGCGCATGATAACAGAGCGTAGCGGATGGTTCATTCCTCAAAGTTCCATACTACAGTCAGCTTCATAAACATTGGAATAGTGATGAGTTTTTTGGAAATTTGCCTCTGTACACTATCACATTGAAAAACACTCAAGATATGAGCGAAGTCACATTCAAGGGGTTTGACAAGTTGAATGTGGCATGGCATTAACCATTCAGGAATTACAACGATTTTCATACACATACCCCAATTTTTGGTGGCTTGTAAATAATGGAACAAATGATTGACAAGCAGTTGCGTCGTTTGGTGTGGCCTGTTCCCTCGTTATCTACATACATAATCAAGCAGATATAAGGCCTGGAGGTGGTTCTAAATGTTACATTTGCATTTGGTCGCTGTTCACTGAACCTCTCAAGAAGAGGTCCAAAGATGTGTCTTTGCAATGTGAAGGAGGCCATCATTAGGCTGAAAAAAAAAACACAATAAACCCGTTAGAGAGATGGCAAAAACATTCTAAGTGGCCAATACAACAGTTTGGAACATTTTTAAAAAGGAAGGAAGGAATTAACTGGCAGCTCAGCAACAGCAATAGGCCTGGAAGATCACGGATGACAACTAAAGTAGATGACTGCAGTATTCTGTCCATGGTGAAGAAGAACCCTCTCCTACCAGGCTGCCCTTTTCTACTTACATTTTTTTTTTAATATAATTTTTGTAGAATAAAACATTGTTACACATACAGCACCTGCATTAATGTTAATTCTGCTTTGGAAATGCTATTTTTTTCTTTGTTTGGTTCTTATTAAGGTCTTAAAAAAGTGTGCAACAACCCTGCTGTATGTTAACTATGTGAGTAAAAGAAAAAACAGAGTGGGTGGGTGTTCTGGCTCTTTGTGTGACCTGTAACCTGTGTATCATTCTAAATTAGTGATCAAGCCATTATGTAGATAAAACTGGCCTTGAATTGCATCTTTTATTTAGGCTATTCATGCTTCATTGCAAATTTACTTTGTAAGAAGCGATGCAATGATGCTTCTTTCAGTATGTGTTCCTTTTGTCTGATTTCACTCCTGCTCAGTTCCAGTTTTTGTCTTTGTGGATTTTTACAACAGTGCAAGTGTTGTACAAGGCCTAGGTCCTTCTTCATCAAATTCTTTTATGCTGAGATCTCTTTGTGTGATACCAATATTGTCTCACCAAGACTGAGAAAATGTTCAGACAAACTATCATTTTAATAGGATGCAGAAAGTGGGGAAGAAAAAAAGTGACAGGATTACTATACACTACTTGGACAGGTGGAACCTACTTTCTTTTCAACTAGGGACAGACAAATATTTTACTGTCAAACATGGTTAAAACATGGAGCATAGCCAAATCTCTTCTTATTGCACATCACCTCCCTCCTCATTCAGTCTTTCCTCAGTGGAGCCGCCTTGTGCACTTGAACACTTCAGGCACCTTTAAAGACCACTTTCATCTTCCCACTTCAGAAAATGAAGCAGTCTCTGGTGAAAAGTGCTGACAGTAGCAGTTAGTGCTGAGAATAGTTGACTCAACCAAGGCCCTTTCACTTCTGTCTTTGTCTGAAGTGGTAATGGATAAGACGGCCCTCTTAGAGCTTTGTGTTTACGTACACCAGCTGGTGCCCATGTCATGTTCTCTTCCCGTTGGTCTGCTGGACATAAGCAACTGAAGCTGCTGCTCATCTATAAAGGCAACTGATCTTATAATGGGCTGTTGAACTTCCTCATTCTTACAGTATGTTGCACTATTATCATTGCCATCTTCATGCTCTTTCTGCCAGCCATTCCATTTCCATCAGTAAGTGACTATCATTTCCACCTCCACTGTGTCCAATGCTATGTTCTCTCCAGTGTGCTCTAAGGAGAAATATAACATGTGCAAACTAATGTATGGTTCAGTCGTCCTGCTTGATCACAGCAGCACAGACCACGACAACAGCGGGCGGCCCAGGTGAACACATGATGGGCATGGATATTAAGTTGGGCGATGGCGAACTGGCAGCTAAAAGAATAACCACTTGCAAGCTGAATAATAATAATACTACCATATGATAAGTCTACACAGAGATAAAAAAAAAAAATCACTGACTCCATAACTACCTTCGCAAAACGTCACATTTGACCGAAGAGCACACCTGAGCCTCAGGAGCGAGAGAGGCTCTGTGAGGAGCCTCAGGTCGTTGTCACAACCAACATTATCCAAACAGTTGAGCTAAATAAGTGGACATAGGCTTCACCTGGCCATCGGTAGGGTAATGTGATTTTATATATTTTATATTTTATAAATAAAATTACATATAAAGGCATAGGCCTTAATTTGTATCTGGGTTTGACTGTTGTTTCTCAAACCTGTTTCCAATTACTTCAAGATGACTTACTTTAACACTGGTTACATTTGACCACTTTGTAATCAATACATGAGCAGTACTCTGTCATTTTGACATCTGTACACTACATATTACCCGTTTGCATAAGAACAACAATAACAAAATGATTGTAGAAGAGTATATTGTTAGAATTCACATTGCTGCTGTTTATGTGGAATAGTGATTATTGTTGTTTAAGCCAGTATATACACTTACAAGACTGATCTGGTCTGTGCATGCTAATAAAAGAAATTCACTTGACAAATTTACAACCATTAACCGTGCGGCTGCTGTTAATGTGGCCAGAATTTGAAACAAGTATTTTGCTGTTAGTGTCTACGTAAATGGATTGTGGTTCATTTACATAGCTATTAACTGGTAATGTCAAGTCAAAACAACATTGCTCTTTCTTCTACATTTTACCTACATGTTTTGACATTTCTTTTCTCCTTTGCTTTAGACAATCTTTTTAACTCTCTCATCTCTTATCTTTGTTTAGTTTGTAATTCTTTTTACTTCATTCTGCTGCTCCCCTGTCCTGCGTATTCATTGTGTCGCTCCTTCTTCCTTTGAATTTTCAAACATAGATGCATTCCTGGGGCTCCTGTAAAATACAGTTCAGTACTTCTAAGCCCCCATTTGCCATTTTAATTGTATGGTAGGGGAAATAAATCAAGTGCAAGGAGTTAGCTGTAGTGAGCTTCAGGTATCTCTGTGTCACTACCCCAGTTCTGGCAAGACTCCTATTGATACAACAGCCTGACCTGCCACACATGAAGACAGATGTTAGTCTGACGTTTTCCAGCCTCAGCTGCCTGCCAAGATAATGCATTTGTTGAGGAGAGAAAACTCAAAGGGACTGGTTTGAAATGAATGTTAATAGCACGATTGCTGTGGCCCACTGACAGACACAGCACCAGTGTTATTCATAAACGTATTCTATACTGAGTGATAACTGCAGACACTTGCATATAGAGACATTTTGAGAATCTACAAAAATGCATTAAAGCACATGGATTATAGAAGAGCTCAGACGCAGACACACATGCCCAGGAACACTTTTCTCTGGCCTCTCCAAGGACCTGTTGTCATCTCATATATTAGTTGGCTCTTAGGTCTCTCGTTTGGTAAGAAAAACCCATGCATCTGAAATTGTCTTAACAGCTGTAAATAGGCTTTGCAGAGTAAAGCAGCCTGTCTCTCAAAGAGATGATTTCTGTAAGCAGCTTAGTGTTTCCACCTCCTCATTACACATCCTAACCTATTCATGTTCTGGGTGAGACATGGAATTACTTCTCACACATCCCTTCTATCGTATTAGGATGATACTAATGTGCCTGTAGAATTGAACATGTAGCCTATTATTTGTAGTCAGCATATGTTACATGCAGGCTACCTAGTTTTGTTGGTTTGAACTGGAGTTAAGAGTTAAATCTGGTTCAGTGGTAGAAATTATAGTAGTGGAGTGAAATGTAGAAACAGCATTGTGCTTTGTTGTCGAGAGCTTCAGCCATTAGGCATGCTTCATTACTCATCAGTGGAAATGACTTTGCAAGGAGTCCACTTGCCCACCCGTACATCATCAGCATCAACAGCAGATGCTTCTAGTTTTTAGAGTAGTTTTATTTGCTGTTGTTGGTGCTGAACTGATGAAAACTGTTCAGTCATTAATGAGAAGTGAGAATCTCATGTTTGTGTAGATTCTTAGCCACTTATTTAAAACATTTTAAGGACATTTTCTGGGGTTCTGTGTTCTCTGTAATGGGACTTAGTATTTTCTAGTTAACTATCTCTTGATATCTCTTCATATAGGTAAATGTCTTCACAAAGACTTCATTGCAAGACAGATGAGTTTCCCTACAGATATGCCCGTGGTCATTTAGCATCCATTGTTCCACAGCACCATTATCATTACCTTCACCCCTCTGGTTGTATGGCAATGAAAGACTCTCAGCCAGGGATTTGAACTACACCTCTCTATCACTGTGAGAAGACCAGGGCCATCTCAGGATGTCATTAGAAGTGCTGTCTGTGTCTGAAAGCCAGGTGGACTTGTCCTCTAATGAGGAGTCAGCCGTCATGCAAGCAGTTGACTGAAGGAGGTGTCACACAGAGGCGCCACTGTCGGTCCGGGACGCTGATATTTTCCTACACTGAGTAGCACTGAGATGGCATCATTAGAGGCAGAGATGGACAGAGGGACAGTGGGCTTGAGCAGACAAGACAGTAAGATGGTAATGATATACATAGTTAGAACAAAGAGGTCAGATTTTCCTGACTTTTTTTGTGTGTCTAAATCAATTCCCAACATTTGGTCCTAGAGATATGCCAGCAGCAAGGCTTTGTGGAGCATGGTTAGGATTTATCAGTGTTTGTTGATTTTTCAACCTCAACTGAACCAGCAAACATATTTAGCTTTAACCAAGGTCATTATATGTCAAGGTAGATGCAGTGCCGAAGGCTTTATTTTCCTATCTTTCCTTTTGGTTTGCCTGCTATCAGTGCATGAATGTAGAACCATTTTCTCTCTGACCTTTTCACAGCCTGGCAGAATTGGAAATGGTGAAAGTTTATGGAAAGCTGAAGTTGTCAAAGATAATATCAGATTTTCTACTGTGGACATTTGCGTTTAAGATGAAGAGATTAATATGAGAGGAAAGTTGAGCCTTTCTATCACTTAAAGGTTAATCTTGGTCTCATTAGTCTATAAAACCTATGCGGCTCATCTGTGTATTTTTTCTCCATTTCAGCTTACAGAGTCTTGTTTGCATCAGCTCGTGATACCTTCACCTCTGCTCTGATGTTACTGACTGTTGTTTTTGGGTTTTCCTTCTGAGCTCTCACAATGCTTTGGTCATTAGCTGTAGTCTAAGTCAATCTTGCAGGAGACAAGAAAGGGTAACAAAAATACCTCTGTCACATGTCCCAATACTAATGTCTCATAGAAAAGATGTTGTGTTCTATGCTGTTTAATACATAAAGATGTAAATACTCCACTTTTGTCTCATAGTCATCTTTTGATCTTGAATCTCTTAAACCCAAATGTCTTCAGTGTACAGCATAGCAAATGAATTGGCCTTGCCCTTCAGGTACTTTTGAAGGGGACTGTAAGTGTTGGCCTGACTTTTAATGACTGACCTTTTTATGTGCATGCAAGTGAAAACACCATGCCACAGTTTTCTTCTCATGCAATTAGAAAAGCTTATTGGACAGTTCTGTCAATATTCTGTGCTGTCCATAGTACATTTGCTACAGTAGGCTATTGTTCCCAATATCAGTGAGCCATGGATATGACATAGCAAAAAGCCCTGTGGTGAAGTGAGTCAAAACCTATAGCTGCTCCAAAAGCTTTCTGTAGCTATCAATATGCAGTTGACAGCATAATTGAAGTTATTTAAAGACATGCCATGTGCCACTAGATAGAAGCAAATAGAAGCACAGATTGTTGTTCTTTCTAGTTATAGTGCTGCAGTACCCCCAAATTATAAAATCTATTTTAGATGCTGGGAACTACTTCCAAACAGTATTGGGTGAACAATGATTACGCCTACATTGTTTTAACGGCCTTGTAGACTGACATGCCAGACCTTTATTTTTTTCTAATGACTAATTTCTTCCTGTTTGGCAAAAGTCATTGCTTTCCTGCATCATAATCAGGAGGTGTGCTATTATGATGAGAACAGATGCTGAGGGTTGAGAGGTCTTTCATATTTATTATTTTCCATTCTATCTCATTTTAATGGCACTTTTCCATAGGAAGGCTCAGGCTCTCTGTTTGATCATGGCTGTGTGTTTGTGTTTGTTTTCTTCTCTCTCCCAAGAGTTTGATTAGTCTTCTTCATTTAGCCGCTACATTACTTTCATTACAGCACACATGCATGCTCGGCAAGGCTGCCCTGATCTTTTTCTCTTTCCATGCAGATGGTAGCCACATCTTACTCTCTCTGGATTGGCACACAGCCTATATTTGTCCCTTACCAGCCAGCATCCCCCACATGGCACAGCCTTGAATGCTTAATTAAATATCAGACCAAAGCTAACTCTGGTGGTGCCCACCCAAGGGCTTCGTGGGAAGAAAGGGGGGAGGGCACAGAAATAAACAGGGTGAAAGAGACTGATTGTTGAAGTAGCATCCTCTTTGCCAGCTCCTGTCAGTGGAAAGCAAACTGGGAGTTGATTTGCAGTCATTACTGGTAAATGCATAAGGCCTGAGGATGATGATCACATATATCTAATGTGATGTAACTTGAGATGTTGTGCAATTTTAATCTCCCCCTCTGTGTCCCCAAGATAAAGAAAGTAGATAGTTAAAAAATCTTTCGCCCCATCTTTACAGTGGGCCATGTGTGATACAAATGGAATTGATTATACAATAGTTGCTCGCTGTCCTTTTCTTTTTTCTGCAGTATTACTGTTAAAAGTGTGACTTGTCTTTGATTTTACATACTACTACTCTTTCTTGTCGTCTTCGTCCTTGTATGACTTGTGTGTTGGAGTTTAAGTCTCATACTGTCAGATAATCGTCACCATGTTTATTGTGATCTTTGAGGAGATTATTATCTTCTCTATTTATTTCAACAAAGTGGTATTACTAATTGATTCTCTGGACATTGCTCTATCTTTGATTCTTCTTTTACAAAGTTTCCTGTTACCATTAGCCCATTGTTCAGTGCCCCATCATAATTGCTGATACTGCTACAATATCTGCTGTGCCGCATAATAAGCAGGTTTTCTATCATTTACTAGTGCAGCAGGAATGAACACCTGCCTCGTTCTCACCCCATTACCTTCCGTGGCACATTACATGCCTTTTAATATATTTAATATATAATACATCTTTAAAACCGTGTCTTGCTTTACATAAGGTCCTCATCAGCATGTCAATACTCTTACCTTTCTCCTCACCTCCAACAATGCAATATTCCTTGTTGCTCCACTTGTTTGGTTTTTCCTTCTTTAAAGCAAAAGCCATTTCCTCTGTGTCGTCCCTCTCCGCTGCACATGCCCGCAGGACACTCTATTTCATCTGGCTTTGAACTCTTTTTAATTTTGCGGAGTAGCAGTTTTTTATTAACATATTTATTCATTTATGACTCCTCTGAAATCCCTTTGCATATGAGCACACCTTTTTTTTCTCTCATTCTGTCTTTGGTTTTCTCTTCGCAGCTCTCGGGCTTCACTAATGCAGTGTTAGTTTAATCCCTGCCACCCTGTCAGAGGCTATTTTCTGTGGATCCTTTTCTTACAACAGCAGCAGTGAGCACAGCCAGAGTTTTTAGGCTTTCTTAGCTCACCACCTCCTGTCTAGACATTCCCCGCCATTCTTGTAGAGGTCTGTTTTTTTTCTTCTTTTTTATGCAGTCAAGGGAGGAGCTTGGCTCCAGCCTCCAAGGTCAAGGTGTCTTTCCAGCCACTGCGCAGTGGATCATCCCCTTCCACTCTCCCTACCACCCACCTCCCACCCTGATGGCAACCACCTGTCAATGGATGAACTCCCCCACCTAGATAATAATAGCTCAGCCACCAAGACACCATCTTTCATCAAGTGTCCTCACTCCATTTAAATAGAAGGAGATTGTGGGCAGGACGCTGAATAGACTGCAAAGGGGCCTACTCAGGATCTATGAGTTTTTGCAAGATGGCAGTAACCGCAAAGAAGTAACACATAAATTAAACTGTTTTTGTGCCTTTTATGTGTCTAGGCATGGCAATGTTGGTCATTGCCTTGTGATGGAATTTTGTGATCCTGTGGATTTTCAGGGGAAACCTAAGCACAGTCTTGTTCATTACTCACATGAAGGAATTATACACAAAATGTAGGAAAAGCTGCTTGCTACAGCTTCAGCTTCATAGTACTTTACAACATGTCTGTAACATGTTATTGGGTCACACCAAAAAAACAGCAACAACTAGTGAAAACAAATTGCTGCCATTGCTGGTGTGTTGGGGGCCAGCTTTTACGACCGAACATAATTGTCAGTACAAACGATGTTAATTACATACTCAGCACATTGAGAGGCCATATACTATCAATTACATTGAATCCATGTGACGTGAATGCACTGTGAGTGTTATTTTAAAGATCTTTATGTGAACTTCGTTTGCAGTAATTCCTGTACTACATTTATATTTGTGATCCTGGATAATGTCCTTTGCAGATGGCAGCAAAATTGTTTTTCCCCCTTCCTGACATTTTCCCTAATATTTTCACACATTGCACCCATCTCTCTTGCTCTTCCCTCTCTTTGTTCCATCAGTCAGATAATTGTTAGACTCAAGGAGTTGAGCCTAAATCTTAAGTACCCTGTCTCACTTTCTCTTTCATTCTTTCCCTCCTTTTTGCATGTTAGTCTCATCTGTTTTTCTCTGTCTTTCAGATGCCAAGGAGATTGTGCTAAAAGCACAAATTCTGGCAGGGGGCAGAGGCAAGGGTATGTTTGACAGTGGCCTTAAGGGTGGAGTGCACTTAACTAAGGAGTAAGTATGCCCATTGTGCATTTCCTACAGTGAGTTACTATAGGAAACAGATTCTTTTTTTTTTTCTCCTACGACAGTAGCGTTTAGAGTGGGTAGGCTCAAAGAGCTCTCTGAAGATGCTCCCTAGGTACAAAGACACAATCGGAATAAAATTTGCTGCAAATAAACAGTTTGTCTTTCTCAGAGCATTTCGTTTTAGAGCAACTACCCTCGATTAAATCTTGTAAAAAGGATTTCAAAGTCGGCAGAAGCTTCGTGCACCCCACGCTGTGATTTCTTCTCTTCATTTGATTGGGTTTTGTGCCACAACTGAGGTTTATTTTGTTCTAGCTCAAAATTACAAGCTGTGATGGATATATTCCTCCAATGAGGGCTCAGTTCTGCATTTTTCAAAAACGCTAAACAACTTGAAAGATCTTTTTTTAGTCAGGCACTGGATTTTAACTTTACATGTACCACAGCAGTGCTACCTTTTTATTAAAGGTGCCTACCACTTACTGCCGCCTTAAAGGCAAGAGGTGATTTATGACAGTTGTCCTGGAAATGTATCATCGTCACCCTACTTTAGGGTTTGGAAACTTTTTCACAGTGAGATATGCTGAAGTTCATCGTCCCCAGACAGTGACATGAGTGCACAGTTCACCTTCTTCTCATCTATCAAAGAATGAATACAACCCCTGGCTTCATTTGTATTCTCGTACAAAACCAGAGCAGGCTTACAGAAGCAGCCCTGGCATGCAGACTGCTTTTAAACAGAAAGAATAAGTAGAGGTTCATTCACATCGATGTGTAGATGTACTAAAGTGTCTCCAAAAGCTGTATTTTGTCAGAATATGTTACATTAATACCTAGAAGGGGCCGGGGCATACCTCTCTGCTACTGAACAAAGCTCTGGAGAGATAAAAAACACTTATTCATCTTTCAGTTCACCTTTTCTAATCTTTTATTTTGTAAGTGTATGCTTTTGAGTGATTTTTTTCCTAAATAATAAAGACAGTTGTTTAAAAGGTTTATTATTTGACCTGTGACATCTCTCCTTCAGCCCTGCGGTGGTTGGCGAGCTTGCCAGTAAGATGCTAGGTTTCAACCTGACTACCAAACAGACACCTAAAGATGGAGTGAAAGTGAAAACGGTGAGCCACTGAGCAGACTGAAGGAAAGAATAACTTTGCTCTTTCTTGATGTTTCTATTTATTTTTTTCTGACCTCATTTCAAGGCATTATGACTCCAGTAATGCAGTTCTGTAAAATTAATGACTGTGAAGACAGTCTGGTTCTGTGGTTGTTGTTTTTGTTTTTTTTCTCCCTAGGTTTAAATAGTAGCTGTCCACTGGTGTTTACTGTTGGTTTGCACTGGTTGGTGCTATGGCTCATTGCATAAATTGAGCTGAGCCCACTGTGAATTTAGAGTGTTTGGTAAACAACAGTTTCTGTGTGCCACTAACAAGTAGGAATATCATTTTCTCTTCTTGCATGCCACATGCAGTACCTCCTCCAAACAGACTTTTCCAGGTGATGAAACCTTTTCACTCTGTGGGTTGTGTATGGGTTTAGCACTTTTTCTTGGTCTTTCCTCCTCTCTGTTTACCCCAGCTACTCTCACTACTACTTTCACCCATCTCCTGCTCCCACTGCAGAGTTAAGATAGAATCAAATGACTGTCACATTGTGTCACACTTTTATAGAAATAACCGAGCAGCAAAGGGCCTTAACAAGCTCAGAATGACTTCTTCATCTCAGAAGCAGAAGTGAAAAGCTCACAGTGAGGTGGATAAAACGTGATGTGGGCATTGCCTGACTTGAAATTGGCCATCTAATTATCGTACCGAAAACATCCACTATTGCCTGTAACATCGAAATCAGACATGGCAAGAACAGCTGTTGACTAGCCTGAAGACTCATTTAATAGTGTAGTGTGAGAACCTGTTCTGTCATACGAGAACCAGAGATTAGCTGTTAACCTGCCTATAGAGGTCACATCAACCCCCAGCTCATACTGAACCACAGAGCAGAGAACACTACAGAAAAGGGGCAGCACGTCTGCATCTCCTACATGGATCTTCTGTGAGAACACCAGTAGAGGGAAGATAATAAGCTCAGACTGGGTACGTAAAAGATGGAGTGTCTGAGACAAATCAGTTTTGAGAGAAAAAGAAATGCTTCTGTGGGAATAGAATATGTTTAGTTTCAGTGAAGTGTCAGGCTACAAGTCAAATGACTGGGAACTTAGGAGAGTGTTTGAGTGACTGGGGGAGACAACATTTGGACAAGAAGATGGGAGTGCTGCCTGTTAACATGGAGCGTAGATGAAGGATATCCATCCTCATTCGCTGGGCAATAGGCCGGAAGCAAAACATAAGGACAGTGCATGTTCAAACAAACACTCCATCCAGAAAAACTGCAGCCCATTAACCACAACACAACTGATAGTTTCCTGTCAAGTTTTTTTTCCCTTTCTTTTCCAAGTGGATCTTTTGCTTCAGCTGAATCTCAGCATAAAACTCTTCTCTATTTGCCTCCCTCACTTGTTCACATCATATGAGATTCCCATAGTAAAATGCTTCGTAGATTCTGTCTATCTATGGAACCTGCTTATTTGCTCGTTATTATGTTCAATCTGGTATTAAATATTATTCAGCTAAGATGCACTGCCATGTAAAAATACAAAATTTGCAAAGATTTGATACATATTAGGGGAAGTGAAAGAAAGTAAAAATAGATTTTTATTACTGCAAGTAAGTACCATCTTGAAATTATAGTTACATTCTTTATCAACCCCTCTTTGGCTTGCTGTGCCTTGTCCAGGTGATGGTTGCTGAGGCCCTGGAC
Source organism: Ctenopoma kingsleyae (assembly GCA_032353495.1). NCBI lineage: Eukaryota > Metazoa > Chordata > Actinopteri > Anabantiformes > Anabantidae > Ctenopoma > Ctenopoma kingsleyae. Next base: position 6,881,754 of record JAUBNQ010000023.1, read on the forward strand.
ATTAGCAGGGAGACCTACTTTGCAATCCTAATGGACCGTTCCTGTAATGGTCCTGTCATGGTAGGAAGCCCCCAGGGAGGTATGGATATCGAGGAGGTGGCTGCCAAAAACCCAGAACTCATCTTTAAGGTGTGTAATTTGTGGTTTATACCCATCACTACAAAAACAGTCCATAAGTTGACATTGCACAGTCTTGTCTTGCACAGTGAAACTCTTTCAAAAGTACGAACTGCTCGCCATCTTTGCTGAAAGATCTCACTCCATAATTCACAAAAGTTATATTTGACTTGAAATCACGCCAGGACCGAGTTGCCCAGTGGGTTTTACAGATGGAATCTGCGCTTTGTTCGTATTCTGCTAATTCAATTAAATGTATCGTCCTGCCAACATGCACACGGCAGAAGCTGAACACGATGCACGCAAACAGCAACACACTGGAGCTGAACATGAATAAATACACACATGAAGAAGCCTTCTGTGTTTTATATTGCTATTAATTAGATTGCATTTGCAGAACTCAATCCACTGTAGTCACTTTACTACTTGGCAAAAGATCCCTGTCAGTGTTAACAGATGTACAGTTTAAGCATTGCAGATGGACTTCGCCTGCATTTCCTAGTGTAATATATCTTTCTTTTGCTATAGTCTGCAGATGTTAGACCAGATTGTAAAGATCCAGCTAAGATTTATATCATTCATTATTCATTCATTTCAGTGCACAGCTGTGGGGTTGCTGTCTAACACACATGACAACACGGTACACCCTTCACACATATCACTGAAATCTATGTGGTCCAGACCTAGTTTATACAGAGTAGGTTCATACATAACTAATGACAGTTACAATTTTATACTTGGTTTTCTTCATTACTGTGTGCCCTGGAATCTTTTATTCATATTTTACCTATGATTACATTGTAAGAGTTTAGTTATAGATGTAAAGGTCTGATGATCATAAATCCACAGTTTGAGACCCAAATCTCTTTTATATCCATGTCTGGCAGCTTTCTACTCCTTAATTATGATGTTGGCACTTTAATACGAACATGTGCTTTGTGTCAAATTATAGCCCAGAGTTTGAGCCTCCTGTTCTCTCTGTGACTCCATTTCACAATCGGTTTCTCTCCTTCTGTCTTTCACTTTCTCTGCAAATCTTACAGGAAGTCATAGATATATTTGAAGGTGTTCATGACGACCAGGCACTTCGCATGGCAGCTAATTTGGGTTTCAAAGGACCTCTGCAGAGACAGGTAATGGGCGCTGAAGGCTTTAAAGTCACAATGCAAAGAAGAGCCAGAAAGATCTGGGCACATACAGGTGCATACACACAGACAGACGTATGCTCATTCACAGACAAACCAAACTTTTGCTGTTATTATTTTTTCAGAAGCAAGTTGTGAAGTGTGATTACACCAGACTCAGTTGCCAGGTGGTCTATTGTCTGGCAGTGACACACATTGCAAGGCTGAAGGAGCTGACATCACTAATGATACCATTATTTGTTAGAACATGAAGCACATTGATTTTTCTGAGTGAATCATGCAGTAAGACACAAAACTCATCTCAATGGGCAACCTATGATTTTGAGGACAGTGAAACAAACCTTTTTTTTCCTTGTTTTACAAGTCATGTTCAGACAGAATTAGCACAGAAAAATAGGCCTGGGAAAAACAGCAGAGAGACCCCAAGTTCACATTCAGAATGGATGTATGTGCTTACATGTAGAGTTCATTTAGAAGCTGTTTGGCATCAGATCACTAATTTGTTTTCTTTTCCACAGGCATCATGGCATGAGAAATCAGATTAGTTCAGAATGTTAACACATGGAAATACCTATAAATGAGCCAAATGAATCTGCTTCTGAGAAGCAGAGTGAGAGTCAAAGATGTTTAAGCTTCACTTGCATCCTATTGTATGTGATTCTGTTTTGCAGGATACTGAATGAGCATTGATTTTAAACAGGCAAGAAAAGAAACGGAAAGTGATTAGTTAAGTGTTGGCATTGTCAGTATGATTTTTGTTGGTTGCTCAGTTGCTAGACTGTTTAATTCAGAGATAATTGCAGCTCCTCTAAAGTACCTTGACTTTATTGAGTGAGCTAGGGGATGACAGCTTTGCGTAGATGCATACGTATGTATGCCTATAAAGAAGTTACTGAGACTGGTGGAGTGTTTAAATGTGTGTAACGAGATGTCTTTCAGTGCTTTGCCAGGCTACCATCATTACTGAAGAACAGTTACAATGACATTGTGCAATTTCTATATTGCTGTATTGACTGGCCACATATACTAGCATGTGTGTTATCACCTTATATTTATATTATTCAGATTATATCATGGTGTACTAATTTGTGTTTTAATCCATGTCTTATTTTCTTTTTGTCCCACCTTTTAAAAATGAATTTTGTTTTCCCTTTCATCTCATGGACATACAAACTAATGCGAAACAAACTCAGACAGCATGACGTTGAATGTGATTTGCCATGTTTTGTGTAGCCTGTGTGGGAGGCTGAGTGCCTTTGGCTGGGCCGGCTGCTCAGAGGCGAACCATCGGGTAATTACTGTTCTCTTTTTGGACCTCACAGGCAGCAGATCAGATTAAGAGGCTCTATGATCTGTTCCTGAAAGTCGACGCCACTCAAGTCGAAGTCAATCCTTTCGGAGAGACTCCCGAAGGACAAGGTACCTTGTATCTTAGAAAGTGCCTGTTTATGTGTGTGTGTGTTGACTTTGTTTTGTGTGTATTATGTGTGTATGCATGCATTTGTTTTTCCTTTTCCTGTCATTAACTGTCCCTAAAAAACTGCCCCTCTCTTAAAATAGAGAATATAACATTCTGCTGTTGAAGCACCTCTTAATCACTGACATACAGACACACTACTTCCTCAGGTATTATTACATGTGAGACTGTGAAGTTTAATTGCAACACATTGACGTCAGCTTCTTGTCAGCATGACTTTGTCTCGATCCAAATCCAAGTAGCTTCAGGGAACAGACCTTTCCATATTCACGTTTCCTTGTTGTTGATTAACTAAAGTCGTGCAGTCTATCATCAACTAATAATGATGATCTACAAATTACAGCAGCAGTTACAGATACATCCCTCATGTCGTCATGAGAGTAACCTCTCAGGCATATTCTATGACTATGTAAGAAAACATCTGATAAGCTTTACACAGGGTGTAAGCAGGTCCTTAAATTAATTCAGTTCAGTTTTGCATGCTGTTTATAAACCTAAAGTTAAGGTTTTCATTTTACAGAAAATGGTTACCACATGTAGAGTAAATTATGAACTTTTTTATCTGAAGATCAGACAAAAATCAGGTATTTGTACTACCTGCCCATAAAGTCCTTCTCAGAAATGATTAGATTTTTAAGCTGTTCACTTGCCTCGATGTGTTCTGTATCTACTTGTACGTCTACCTTATTCCTCCAATTTGATATTATACTGAATAGGAACCAGTTTATTATCTTTGAATAGATGCAAGGGAGATCACAACAAATTAAAAAGCAAGGAAATGATCATGCTCTATTCTGTATAGCAGTGTATACGTGTTCAGTCTATTGAAATACATTTTAAGTAATTAGATTTAGGATACATTCATTGTGCAGTAGAGCAATAAATAATCTCTCTATTGTCAGTCAACTCATTTGTACTTCAAATATAAATTGTCACAGTGAGACTGAAGTCTAAATGCAGACCTTCACCTCGTGATTGTTATTCTGTAAAGGCTGTGTTAAATAGTGGCACTAATGTGAGATTAATGGATTTCTAAATTGGCAGTTGGCCTTACTCAATAAGTGACAGTCTCTCTGTTGTACCACATGAAAAACAATCCAATCAATTGCCCCTTCTCTTGTCACTTGCCAGCTAAAATCTCTCCACATGATTTTTCTAAAACATATTATTAGTTGTTTTTTTTAAAAATTATATTCAGAATTGAACAGGTTTTTAATGTTATAAAAGTGAAATCTGCAGACACCCTTCAAAGAAAGTGGTACAACTACTATGACCTGCTTTTCCATATTTGTGGCTGATACCAAGACACTGGTAGCTTATCCAGGATAGTGTCTAATAATTGTCTACATATAGACTTAGATCCAGGTTCCAATCATGTGCTTAAGAGCTGCCTTAGTCCTGTGTCTATAGTTTGGTTTGCATTAGCTACCTGTCTTTCCTAGTAGATGAAAATATTTAAATTCATTAAGAGAATCAGATCACGGTACATCTCTGTTCCTCTGTTGTCTCTTAGCACAGTAAGTTGGCACAACATGACACAAATGCAGTTTAGTAGGTGAACTTTACAGGTGCTCATAAGTCAGATATAAGAAATTATGCACAGTCAAAAAACATATTGTAGCTGTTGTGATGGTGCTGATGTCGAACTTGCACTGAACTTTGTTTTTCTCCCAAAGAAATCAGAATGATTGCCTTGTCTTTGGCACTGAACACAGATTGACTGTGAAGTGTCCCATCAAGATGTATTAGAGCATGCTGAAGATGCATCACTTTGATGTTATTTAGCCTCCCCAAAAACAGATTCTTGTTCAACGTACGCTTTATCAAAGATTGACGAGACGTTTGTTGTTTCATGATTTCTTATGAATATTAATGATTAAAACGAATCCTTTCAAATAGTAGATGTATACCAAGATTTACGAGTTTTGTTTTTTTTTTTGTTTTTTTTTTTACCAGCAACCAGAATCAGTAGCTGTCAGTGAAGCAGTCTTTGTAGGCAAGCTTCATGTTAAAATCAACTCATTCCTAGGTTCGATTTGTTCACGTCACAAGGGAGCACAGTTATTTTCCAACAGACATGTATTGGCATGTAAAATATCTCGAGAGTAAAACATTTGTATTTTTGTGTCTCATTTGGTAATAGCTGAATTCTGTGAGTAGATGGACTACAATAATAGATGTGTCAAAACAAAAACAAAAGGAATTGTCTAGTGGGAGAGCTACTTTACCTGGAAGACACAACATCTCTACTTCTTAGTCCCAGGAGAGCCTCCTTGCTGCAGTTACTGTGTGTTTATGAAAGTGTTTATTTCTTTCCCTTTGTATGCCCCTCCCAAGGCCAGGCTCCATCGTTCAACATTTTCATACCTTTTCCCATTATTACATGTGCATTATCTGGCTGTCTGTTTACCTGTTTTACCTTTTTACTTGTCATTAGGAAAGTTTGTGCTCAGTATTTTATCAATATCACCCTGCTTGATAACAGCATAAACAGATGCAGTTCAGTGGGTGGCATTGTATCAGACTATATCTTGTTCTTTCTAGGGATAATGTGCACAACCAAAAAAAACAGTCTGCCATGCAGCGTTCTTTAAAGCTGTATTTTATTTTTTAACTTTAACTTAAGAGTTTTTACAAAATGTAACAAATGAGATACAACATGCTAGTTAGGTAGCTGGTAGATGGTAAATAAGCATTTTCCCCCAAAATGTCAAACTATACCTTTAAGTTATAGTCCCTAAGTGTTGCGGTGTGCCAGAAAAGCCTTTGGCTGATTTGTTAAATTTTATGCTATTTTCCATATAACAAGTTTCACAAGTCTTTGAATTTTTTTGCTCTTTGAAGTGTAAAATAAATGTCCATTTACTATAATGGTTTATCCCTTAGAAGTAGTGTCAAAAACACATGGGCTAGCCAACCTCTGAAATAATTAAGACCAGTAGGCCAAGGGGCAAAGTTCATTAATTTCAGCTTTTAGAAATGATAATTAGTGTGCTTTTAATGAAATCTTCCTTTTCTCCTACCTGCCATACCTGCCATCTGCCTCGTTCTCACATGTGTGCTTTCTCTGCTGTCATCTTTTACTGACTGTGTTGTTGTTATTTCTTTTTTCCTTGATATGTTGGCTCCAGTGGTTTGCTTTGATGCGAAGATCAACTTTGACGACAACGCTGAGTTCCGTCAGAAGAGTGTCTTTGCCATGGACGACATGACTGAGAGCGACCCCACGGAGATGCATGCAGCCAAGTGGGACCTCAAATATATTGGACTGGACGGAAACATTGCCTGCTTTGGTATGGAAACAGAATCTTGTAACAGAACATGCCCGTCCTGGCATAAGGCTTTAATGTGTCTCTTAAGACACATTGAAAGCGAAAAACTCGGACACAGTTAAAACTTAGTCTGAGTAAAGGTAACCTGGGCTCTCTTCCAGCCCACATTACAAGCAGCTTTCCTAGGACTCCAGAAGGAATGCTGCCGTAACCAGTGTGTTCTAATTAGCTATAATCCACCCAGAAAGTCTCCAGTGAGCCAGATTGTTAGCATTCTCATTAAAGGCCCGCTCTCTTGTCATAAATCAAAGCTTTTATACAGTGTACAGCAGCACTAACAGGTGCTCTTGCTTCTCACCCCGTAGTCTCATGAACACATTAGATATCTGTTAGTACAACCCTCTGTCACACACACACACACAATTCTGCATCCCCGACTCCCAGCCTCTCTTAAAGTAACAACAGCTTTTAAGGCCCTGCAGCTTCCTTGAGAGCTCTGTAAGCCACCAAAGTGACAGCTGTTAAAGTGAATTTCCCTTTTATTGAGACCTCGGTCGGGGAGCTTGCCAGGACACAAGTTCAGCTTTGCTAAACCAAATGAGGTAAGACATTTTTGTGCATTTGGCTTCTGCACAACACAGCAGGGTAGCCACACTGGCATTTGGCTAAATGATGACATAGGCCGCAAAAAAAGCGTAGCTGAACCTCTTTTAATCAGCGCTCTCTTCTCTGAAGTAAAGGGTTGAGTCATAATCAGATTTTCTCTGTGTTGCCCGACTTGAAGCATTGAATGTTCCTGATTAGAAGATTTCCAACAGATTCACTTTTTAAGTGTGTCATTTTTTTTTTCAGCTATTCACTCTGGTTGATAATTTCCTGCTAGATTTCTTTGTGGGTGTTCTTACAGTACAAGTCGTCTTTCCTTGAGTGCCAACATTATTTTAATTAACTCTTGGCTACTGGCATCATGCTTTGCTCTCAGGGACTTTTTTCAATATCTGGACTTTAGCCTAGACATAATGGTCAGATTTAACTTCATTACACCTAATAAATACATTGACTAAATTAAACATGAAGCTATAATACTATTAATACTATCTCAACACACCTGACCCCATACGTCTAACAATGAAATGGCACCATCCATTTGACTATATAAGTATAAGCAGTTAGCAGTTTATTGCATAAACCAAACTAGAACATATGTTGTCTACTACAACACTTCTGCAATAAATTCTTTCTTCACTGATTGTGATAATGGTCAGTTTTAATGCCCAGACATTTTTGAAGTTGATTTAACTGTATGATAATTTTGGAAGATGTAGTTTGTGCTGCTGTGGAATGGTATAGAGCTCTGGACACGTGACTATGTGACTAGTTATGTTTTTGTCACCATATTTGCAGGAAGAGCATAAGTAAAAAATGAATGGAGCTAATATGAATTTCAAACTCCAAGATTTATTGCACACTCTAATTCCTAAAACACTGAATGCAAAACTCAGTAGATAACACATTTCTGATGCTTACAATGGCTCTGGAGTCCTCTGCAGAAATGTTTAAACAATTGACAGTGTTATGGACCAGTAGCTCCAGCTTGTTCCTGTATCACCTCGCATCGCAGTCACAGAGACGGTGAACCAGAAAATCAATACGTGGCAATGTTTTCTAAATCTGTGAAGTCATTTGACAATACTCACCCAAACTCTGTAGGTATTTCCCAGATCCCCATAACTACTTAGTGTTGGATTATAATTCAGTTTTCAGATTCAGATATCTTCTTTCTTTTTTTTTTTTTCCTCCAGTAAATGGAGCCGGTTTGGCCATGGCCACATGTGACATTATTGACCTACATGGAGGAAAGCCAGCTAACTTCTTGGACCTGGGTGGAGGAGTTAAAGAGAGGCAGGTGTATGAGGCCTTTAAGCTGCTCACTGCTGACCCTAAGGTAGGAACAAACTGTTAATACATAAGTCAAGCCTGTTCCCTATTTTATACTCAAAGAAAGAGTCAGATTAAAAGGCAGTTTCACCACCTGTTGATTTGCCTTTTATATTGCAGTCTTGTATTCTGTCATAACACATTCATGAAGCCCTGTCTGTCTGGTGAAGGCTTTGTCACTGAGACAACAGCTCTCATTTGACTGGGGGCCTTGGCAAACGTCCATCTTTCACTGAGGGAAGCAGACTTGGGGACACTTTCTGATTATATGCCATAATTTTCAGTGACATTATAGTGGCATTATAAATCGCTGCTCTGTTCTCTGCAGTAAAACCTGACTTTTGAAGACTCATCATCACATGTACACCTGCACATACTAACAGACACCACATGCTCATATGCTACACAAAATAAACAAATGTCAAAGCATGCTTATGAAGATCTTGCGTCTCTGGCTGAATGGCAGCTTGGTGTGTTTTACAAGTGATTCAGCTCTATGTTCAGCGAGCTAATAACTCCAAACTAAACAATGTGAGCCTTGTAACGATATTGCAGTGCTGATTGTATGTTGACTGTCATCACATCATTAATTCCCCCGCTGCTGTCACTCCTACATTCCTCTGTGTTAGCATCTCTGGCAAAGCTTAGTTGTACAGAATACAGAGTAACATTTGATACTGATTCACTTTTCTGCCCACTTTTAACCTTTCATTACACGTTGATATAATTTGACGGAAAATTATTTCATAATGAATGTATGTCATGCTTATTTAAAAAAATATATATATATTATACTGTATACATATATATCTCAACACTCCTGGGTGTCGCCAGTCTCAACCACAGCTTTTCTCAACAGGTTACTAATATATTAGAGATGTTAGTGAGATACTTGCAAGACCCCTAAATCAAACATACAGTTATTACTCTGACAAACAGCCTGCTCTTAATTGTTTCGTCCTCTTTCATGGCTGGATGTATCATTTTAATTGATCGCATCAGACCTGACACTCGTTCAGCAAACCTGTGTTTCTCATACCTTCCTTATGTTCATTTGTCAGCTAATTTCGTGCGGACTTGAAAGGCTGAAGTTGATTAAAAATAACCAAATTTAACATGAAATTTTGAAAACTTCAGGAAAATTTTAAATCTAAAATTGGCTGACAACTTTAACACTGATTCTGTAAGTATGAAAACTCATTTGAAGCTATTAAATGCAAAAAGTACTACTGAGTTGTATAATTTTTGATACATATCAAAGTTTGGTCTCAGGACCTAGACATTGTTGCATTTCTAAAGAGTTCTGCTTCATATTTCACACACAACAGTGAATAGAGCAGCAGTGCACACTTTTTATAGATGAATGTTAAAAACCTACAAACCTCAACACCGCAGCTGGTGACACACTGCCTCACTCAGGTTTCTTGTGTGTCTAGATTCTGTTTGGGCTCAGATGAATTTAACCATGTGGTCTGTAGGGAAAATGAATATGGTGAATAAAAAGGAAATGTGATCAGTATGAGAGAGACAAAAGATTTGTCATTCTCGTGGTATGGGGGCAACATCTGTTATTATTGAATCCTCTTAAAACTAGGTGGAATTCTGCAGAAGCACCCTCCAAAAAGAAAAAAAAAACAGTCCCACATAGACAAAAAGATTCTTGTCCACCCTTCTCCTGATTTTTCTCTTTCTGTCTTGGGCTGATTCCCCAGATCCAGATGGGGGTGTAAGCCTGCTGCTTGTCCCTGCTGCTGCCATGTATGGAAATAGAGACATGGAGCTCCTCCCTAACAGAGGAAAAAGTAGAATGGGATTGACATTAAACTGGGTTGGAAGCACCATTAGCATTTCAACCAAGGGAGATGAGAAACCTGCTCTGATCTGTGGAGGGAATGTTAATCATTTCACAATAAGAGCGAGGGAGAGAGACAGAGGCTCGTTTGCATTTAGTTTCTTTTTTTCCCACAAATTATTCCCAAACTCTAAAATATGAGCAGGAATTGAAATTAAAATCATGCCCTAGGCTAAATGAATGTTGCAAGAAATTATTGATTTTATGTTGTCAGTAAGTTGTGTTCTCCTTATTTGCCTTAAATATCATGGCAATCAATGTTATGGCCTTCAAATATGCAACCCTATGTTAACAGTTTGAACTCCCAAATGGACTGATTTACTTGCATTTCATTTCTGTCCTTCCATTTTGGAAAAATAGTTTTTCTTGTTTCAGCTAATAGTTTTGACAGCATATGTTAGGAGGATGCTTACTTTCACTGATACTGCATAAAATTAATTAAATAGCTGCTGTAGGGAAAGCCATAACGTTCTGCTGCATGCACAAATAAGTGTCTTTTTATTAGAGACCACAGTGACTTTGACTGGGAAACATAAAATGGTTTATGTGCTGTGCAAAAGACAATAGTAGATTCAGCAGCCAGGCAGAATGTAGAGCAGGAAGTATCCCACTGTAATAACACCATACAATTCCACAAAAACAGGTATTTTGGTGTTGATGTTTTCTTTCCATTTATCTTCCTCAGTTGTGTTTATTCTTTTGTCTCTCTCCCTCTATCTTTCTCGCTCTCTCCCTCTCAGTCCCGGCTTTGATGTCTCAGACTCATTGTGCTGAGAGAAGTGGAAGTGATGTGAGTGTACTGCTAGCAGAATAGCAGAGATGGAGCCTGAAAATGAAAAAGCCTTCTTTTTCATGTTTGCTCACTACCACTATCTACTTATACAGTATTCTTAACTTAAACATAATTATTGGTCTTTATTGGTAAGAAAAGAGGAAGGGAAAACAGATAAAATGGCAATCTTGTATGTGAAGTGGAGCTAACAAAGGAAAAGAAAACTTGAAATAAGGAAAAACATGAATTTTAAACCTGTGTGTGTGTGTGTGTGTGTGTGTGTGTGTGTGTGTGTGTGTATATATATATATATATATATATATATATATGACATATATAGGACAATCTGACGATAAGTGGGCTACTGGAACAAGAACACGACATGCATGGACAAGAGATGAGAACAAGGGACTGTTGGAATGCTACTATACAAGTAACCCCAGTGAGAGAGGTCACATGAAGCGGATGTGGGACCTATGGATTCTTCGATACCCCACATCAAGACTAACACCAAAACAACTAGTAGCTCAA
>JAUBNQ010000023.1:6938861-6951525 GCA_032353495.1 Ctenopoma kingsleyae
TAAAGTGTCTGAAAGCAGGAAAGTGAAACGAGAGGCTGTAAGCTGTACACAAGCTGCTGCACGTGTATCTGTGGGTGTGAAAACCAAGACTCTTTTCACTCGCCACATGCCTCCACCCTCCCAGCACTTCAGAGCAGCAGATGACATTTCATCAAATATTTATAAAAACAATCTCTGAACAGCGTAATTAGAGGCCCTGTTTAATGTCGGCCTAATCCTTGGGCTCCTATTTCACTGCCGTCCTCACTGTGCAGTTATGGGAGCCAGTGCCGCAGTGTCTACAGCCAAACAGGCAGCCAATGAGCACCCTGCCAAGTGATGTCATGTAGAGCATCTTGTCAGGGCCTCATCTGTGAATCAACATTTGATTTCTCAACCCCTCTCTCCTTTCTACTGTAATTCCTAGTTTTCTCACTCGTCACTGCGTAAGGCAGCTGCACTGTAACATGCTGACAAGACACACTCACACATTCCCCCTCAATGGTTTGCAGACGAAGAGCTGCTGCTGAGCACATTATTATATTTTCGGGTTATTAATTACTTTCCAATTACTTAAACAAATATGCTACATTGAGTGCCTAATTTCCCTACTAAACTGCAGCAGATGGATGTGGCTTTGGCGCGAGCCGGCTACCGTTTAGTGCCTCAGCATAAAAGAAAAAAAGCATGGAGATGAATATCATGCACTGTTAGCTACTGTCTGCTGTCTTAGCTTTACCACATTAGTTAATTAGTGAACCCTGTAGTAGGGCTTGTATGTTCTCTGTGCAGCCTTGCAAAGAAGCAGCTGTTATTTATTGTTCGTGTACTTTTAGGAAGAAACCGCGTGGTTTTGAAAGAGCTATATATTTGTGATAACTACGTAGTTATTACGACTGTTTATTGTCCTGAAAACAGTTTTCTTCACATTAACTTTAAATTTTCATAACTGATGCATACTCAGTTTGCATTAAAAGTGTGTCAGTGGTCTCCTCGCATGCGCACGTGCGTGCATATGTATTGCACGTTGGAGCCTATGTTTGTGTGTGCACTTGTCTGTTTACACGCGGCTCAGCTCAGACACAAAATAGGAGGCAAACTATTCAGTCACATCTAAAAGCCTAATGGGAAATCTCTCCCCTAATTAAGATGCATGAATAATTCAAGTGGTGGCACACTAATTGGTATTCCATCAGTCCTCTGTGGCGATGACGGCCTGTCGAGGCACATCGCAGCTAGTTACGGCCTATATGCAAGAAGGATGGCTGAAGTGAAGGAATGTAGACATCTTGAGAGCTGCCTGACAAAGTGTCCTATCATTACTGTAGAGAGCATGACAAGCTTCCTATTTTCCTCCATCTTTGTAATCAACAACAACACAAATTCTTTGTCTGGGGAGAATCTGGTGAATAAGATAAGATAATTTGGGAGAAAATGAGCCTCGGGAGAGTGAATTTGTTTCCTTTTACATCTAACTTCAACCAGAGAAACACAATGTTACATTTATTTTTCTGAGCTTGTGTAGTTTAGTAGTCACCCTGGGTGTAATGAAACTTCCATATACACATTGTACTGCTTTAAATGCATGATTTAGCAGTGTTATGGCCCTGCAGTTATTGCCTCTCTCTCAGAGGGGCTGTTTAATGCTAGTAAAAGCAATAAAGAGGTGTTAGGATGGAAATTAAGCCTGGATAAATCACAGAGGTTAACTCTGCTTTGGCTCACAATTACAGTCTGCCTTCAATGAAATTCATTACTTTATTTACAACAGTAGTATTAACCCTGTATGGAAATGTGCTTATGTAGCTGATATACTATAATCCCCCTCGGATTCATTGCAAGAAGTCTGACTTAATGTCATCTTTAATTTAATTATAGCTAGTTATTGTAATAAAACACATTAACGGTGACACAAAATATATGGAAAAAGAGGCCTGTGCCTATTTCACGGTGTTTGAGGATTCACCAGTTTGTTGCCACCGGGTGCACACACTCTGTTACTCGCACATAGAAAGAAGAAAGGCTCCTGTGGGCCCTTGCCTGTGTGAGTGTATGTAGCCCCGGGGAGGCAGGCTGAGGTTTTGTGCCGTCTTTGTGCTGGGTTTAACCTTGGCTCTAGGCTAAACACACAGGGAATGTTCTGAGAGGACCTTCAGCTAGCAGCAGCAGCTTTTCATATACTACTCCACTCCTGTGGGAGCGCCACCACAAACACTACTATTGATCCACTGTCATACTCTCACACACACACACACACACTCCGCCCGCCAACCCCCCCGTGTTTCTCTTTTTTCTTACTCGTCAGGGTAGTGAGAGCGTGTGTCAGCCAGGCTAAAAAATACTCTCCAAAGTGGTCACAGATCGCATGATGTGGTATAGGGGAGTATTGATGTGTTAACGGTGTCCTGTGTATCCTGTGGGGTTTGGCTGTTATATTATGTTTCTATTTATTTTCATCTATTTTTAAAAAAATCTATTTATAGCTATCCAGTGGAAGTGTTCAAAATATGAACTATGATCATTTAGACTCCATTATGGGGACTTCCTGGCAAATAGTGAATCATTTATGGTGAGCTCATACTGGACACTGCATAACTTTTTTTTCTTTGGTTTTTAATACAGTCAGTCTTGCTTTTATACACTGATTTATGAGATAGAACAAGCCTTTATTGTGCTGTGTTGCATTTCATCCCAACATCCAATTTCAGCAGGAAATTCACCACATTAAACAAAGACTAAATTTATACATAAAAGAAATGTGAATAAGGATGCTTGTCCTCCATGTGAGCACATTTTTAAATGTGCACTTCAATATTATTTAGTATTACAACTTTTTAAGTTTAAGTTTTCATTGTATGTTGAATTCCCGGTGAAGTGCTGTGTATTTACTAAAACATAGCTGCACTGTAAGTGGGATCCAATCAACAGTTGATTGGAAAACATTGTAAATAGTAAGTGAAATAATTTAACAATGTCCCCCATAATTAGATTAGATAATTAAGATACCATGTTTTCAGGAAAACCTTCTAGGAAGTATTAATTCACTGTAGCCCTGTGATAGACTGGTGACTTGTTCAGGGTGTATGTCACCTCTCACCCAATGATCCGATGTGCTCCACCTGCTGAGCTATCATTCCGCCTCATGCGCTTGCTCTCAAACACTTTACCCATACAGAGATTTGTTTGAAAACATCCTGTGATAGGAATTAGCCTATATGTGTTCTTTTTTTTGACACAGCTAAAATGAGAGCTTCACTTTATACATCCACTTTGGTCTCATGATGAGAAGGTGCAGAAACAGTGCTTAGCAGAGGTGACAGATCCCACCAGTCACTCGCAGATTCTTCAGGAAATGCTTTGCCTGGTTTCACTGTGTAGTGAAAAATATCCTTGTTCGTGTTAATATTAAATTAAAATAGTGTTTTTACTTTTACTTGTCTCTAACCACCCAGCTGATCCATCTTTATTATAATCACATGACTGTCTGACCCACAGGTACATCGGGGCCCTCAGATTGTGAGCCAATAAAATAAACTCAGAGAAACGTAACTGCATGGGGAATATTTCAGAATATGGAAAAGGTAAATCCAGACAGATGGAAAGACAGAAAAAGAAACACAGGAAGAGTAGGGAATAAAATGGGGAGAAGGAGAAAATAGTTGAATAGAGAAAGAGGAGAAAAAGAAGAGTCAGAGGACTACAATGAATCATCTCCACATCCTCTGTACGCTGAATAAATAGCAGGCCATTTCCACATCATAAATATCATCCGCGCTTAATGTGCTGAGCTCCAAGGTGGGCCCATACTACGTTGCCCTGGGGGGTTTGAAGAGGGAGTGGTGCTGGCTACAGGAAGAGATCCTTTACTAGCATCCCTTCAGCCTTAGTAGAGGGGGCAAAGGGCAGCTTAATCCCTGAAGCAGGTACCATATCTGTCCTGGTCCCAGTGGGGCGGATGTGCTCCAGATGCCAGGATGGACAAAAATGGCCATTAATCATTTTCAGCCTGATGACTCTCTCTCATCTACTCAACTTGGATGTGTGTGTGTGAGAGGGGGGAGAATGAATGACAGACATGGAGATACACATGCACATGTACAGTACTGCTACAATTTCTCGAGTGAAGAAGTTACAGTATATATAGATACAGATTTTCACTTCTGTTTTATCCCTTTTAAACAAAGACCTCACATGCTGAACAACTCAGTGACATTGGGCTGATATGCCCTGATGTGTGAAGCACTGAGCTCATTTTTCTGGATGTCAGATCTCGTCCCCTCTGATGAATCCTGGGGCCTGAGGCCTGGGCGGATTGGCTCACACACCAGCTACAGGCAGGTGATTGATGACTGGAGGAGTAGTCTTCAGCTTTGCTCTGATTTCCCCTGACCAGCCTACCTGACAGCCCTGATCGCCAGGCCTACATCTGAATTGAGCCCTCCACCGTCCAGTGCCACAACCACTGGCTGATGTCACAACTTAAACTGTCTACCTTGCTCTGTGTTTTCAAACTATGGAAAATCTAAAAGCTGCAGCTAAAAAAAAAACCTGTGCAATGATAAACCACTGCACCCTTGGAAGACTGTGGTGCGTTACACCCACACAAAAACAAAATAAAAATGATTCCACATTGTAATGCAATTAAGATAGATTTTGTAGTATATCTGGGGTCCCATTCAGAATGGCTTCTCTCAGCATCCTTATGGGTGAGGAAAGCAATGAGCTAACACCTCACTTCACAGCCTAGCGTGAAGCCCCTGCATCAGCTATTTGGATGAATGCTTGTCTTGGAACACACACAGGTGGTGTATCGCCTCCTCAATTAGCACCTTGTGCAAAGCCCCCCCATGTCCCATTCCCTCCCACAGTACGGGTGTGAAATTTAAAATCGTCCACCAGCATGATTGCTCTTGTCTTCGGAGCACTGTGCTGCTGAGGCAGCACAATGACAATCACCATAGTGGCCCAGGATGGCAGAGCTACAAAACAGAGGTGTTTATAGGGAGAAACACCACAAGCTAACCTCAGCAAGGGGAATGGACAAGACAGCAACTTAACAGTGGAATTAGTGGAGTGTCGTACTGCGACTCTCAGATGAGTCATCAGGTTTACTCAGACACAGTTCTCTGTGCCAATCCTGACTGGCTGTTTGATCCATGAAAATATCCCCCGTTTGAGAGCACGCTGTGAGTGTCCCATGGCAGTTTGCCAGGTGGGCAAAGTTGCGCCTGGCAATTACCGTCCACCCACCTGGGAGTGGGGGTAAACGTCTGGTTGGTTTGCAGAGGCATGACTGGCTGCGTCTGTTCCTGCTGATGGATGACTTTTTGGGTACTTTAGGTCTGTAGAAAAGGCAGCAGACTGGTATTTGTTTTTCAGTAATTTTATAGAGGGAGTTTTGTCTTTTGATTCTTTTGTTCATGTCTTTCTAGTTATGCATCTGCGCCATCTTAGTCAGGGCTAGAGACATTATGTTTTTGGGTTGTCCATCCGTTCATCTGTACTGCTACCCAATTCTTGTGAACACGATATCTAAGGAACACTTAAACTTCCTTCATCTAGGGCACAAATGTCAAGTTGGACTCAATGATGAACTGATTAGCTTTTGGTGGCCATGGGTCAAAAGTCAAAGTTGTAGTGACCACATCCTTCCTCCAACCTTTGTGAACTGATATGTCAGGAATGCATTGAGGGAATTCCTTTAAGTTTGTCACAACTTTCCGCTTGGACTCACACTTACATTTTGGTGACCAAAGGTCAAAGGTGAAAGTCACAGTCTCCTCATGTTCATCCAATTCTTTTTGTGAATATGATGTCTCCTTGAAGCAATTTCTTCAAATTTGGCACAAATTGTCCCTCGGGGTCAATTTGACTTCATCTCCTGTCATCCCTGCCTGCTACTCTTTGCTTGGACTGTCTGTAGGTTGTACTTTTGGTACCTCTCAAACTGCCTCAGTGTACCAGTCCTAGTGTCTCTGCATTTGTGTTCTCTTGCTACACGGTGTCCCCAAACACAAATCTTTTCTACACTGACAAACAGTACAACCGAGGTACAAACGTGTATGTTGGTGTTTGTAAGTGTGCCTCCAACTTATGGTGACCTGCTGTGCTCTATGAACAGAATCCGGTCAGTCTCCTCTTCACCCCGGGTGAAGCCATTTGACGCCCAGGTGAAGCTTCTGCTGACACTTCCACTTATTCACCTTCAGATTCCTATAGAGCTTTGTGTTTCTGACAACCTACAGGAAGCAAGGGGCTCCTGTTTCTGGGCCCCTGTGCTGCCTCGCCAAGTAGCAAATATTATTAAATCACAACCTGCAGCTAGAAGAAGACGAGAAATAGAAGGAGGGGAGCAGGAGGGAGAGGAAAGAAACATTACTATGGCAATCTTCCCAGTGTCTTGCCCATCAGAGCCCAATCAAATATTCTATTACATTACTCTCCAATTTCTGCCCCCTATCAGCCTCGGGGGCCCAAGGGCCTCGCTAGAACTGTTGGCCGAGGAAATGTTTCCTCTGCAGCCATCTGTGGTGACGGGAGGACATATTGGAAATCAAAGCAGGAACAGGAGGAGGGCACAGAGGGCAGGTCCCCCAGCTCTGGACAGGCTCCTCTTTGGCCAGGAATTACCACGCCATAGAAGGAGTATAGAGAGGTGAACTTGTAGATTGCACACACACAGGACTTATATACATACAAACATGTATCAATGCATATGGGTGAACCTTGTGCATACAGGAGTGGAAATATGAGCAAGCACATTTTTCTCTCCTTTCCCAGTTCGCCACGATTTGAAAATGGACATGCAAGTTGTCTTCATTCAGAAACATCAATCAAGATCAGCAAAGTGAGGCATCTACAAGGTGAGGAATAGGGCAGCAGTGAAGAAACAGAGTAATAATGGAGTCAAAACTGTGAGCAAGAGGCACGGTCAGAAAAATGAACTCTGCAAAAGTGAAAGGTAAGAAAGTGCCATTAAGAAAAATCAATCTTGAAAAAGCCATAAAACTGGCGAGGACACCCTGTGAGGACTCTCGCCAATTAATCCATCCTCTGCTCAAGCTGTCCACTGCTTCCCTCTGAGCAGGGTTTACTGAGCACTCTGTAATCTTCCCCAAAAAATCCTCCTTCAGGAGACACTTCCTAAGGCCTTGACTCATATCTCTGCAATACAGTTGGTCGGCATTGTGGTCCCAGCTTAGAAGCTGCTGCTGAGATTTTTGCGGCACACTGAATAAAATTAAAGGTGTCATTCACTGCGGAAAGAGAGAAAATTTAGAAATCTGGCATTAACAGGCACACTCGTTAATACAAACTTTTAATACAGACTTACTGTGTGTTTAAGGTATGCTTTGTCTTTTAACCCACAATTAACTTACAGAAAACGACGTTTGTTAAGGCTGATATGTGAAAACACATCATTACTTCTTGCATCTGCAGTTGACTCTGCAAAGTTAAATGTTGTCGTTCATCCATCCTGGCATCCATCTCTGACCCTGAGAAAATGTTTTTACTATTAAAATTGTACAGTGCATTATCTAAAGTCAGTGCTTTTATTCTCTGTGAGTGTCCCACAGTTATGACCACAGCAATAATCCATCCATCCATTATCCTAACTGCTTTTCCTTTTAAGGGTAGTGCTGAAGCCTATCCCAGCTGTCATTCTGCAGGAGGCGGGGTACACCCTGGAGAGGCTGTCAGTCTGTCACAGGGCTGACTTATAGAGACAGGCAATCAGTCACACTATAGGCAATTTAGAGTCACCAGTTAACCTAACTACATGTCTTTGGATAGTGGGAGGGAAATAAAAGTAATGCAGACATGGGGAAGAACATGCAAACTTCACACAGAAAGACACCCAGCTGACCAGGGGCTTTGAGCCCAGGTCCTTCTTACAAATGACAGTCCTACAGTGAAGCAGATATATATCAATGTTAACACATTAATGCATGAGATTAGACTAGAATTTTTAACATGTTGCTATTTTGAATGCAGATTAATCATATGACCAAGTTTGACCCCTATTTCAGTAAATTTTCCAGAAGATCAGCAATTTGTGACTGAATGAGAAAGAAGAAAACATATCAGGGGATTTTGAGTGGATCACAGCTCGTGTCCTTGTCTGTGGGTAGCAGGTGATCACATGATTTGTCCAGCAGCTTAATGAATTATGCAGCCTGAACAAATATACAAGCCGCTGGGTCACTTGAGAAGAAGGATGTTTTTTGCCTCAATCCTGCAGGTTTCCAGCATGAGAGAGAGAGAAGTGGAGTGATAGACAATGGAGAACTGTCAGCTAGCTGTCCAGTGCTGAGGTCCATGGAGACATGACTTGCCTCAAGTCCTCTTTTCCTCGAACTCAACACAGACACACCTGGTGACCCTAACTCCAATCACCACTTTCTGAGTCCCCAGCAGGAGACTCAGGGTGATCGCAGAGCACGGTGACAGGACAGCAGGGGCGCTAAGGTGGGGGGTCAGAGGGACAATAAAGGTTAGTGGATGGTGGGGCATGATGAAAGCGTGTGTGTAGAGTCTGGTGTGTAGCCAGAGTGTCCATTAACAGTGGCTAAGCCTGAAGATCAAGCCAAGGGCACTCCAGCCAGCAGCTCCTCTAGCCAGCTTCGTCTCCAGTGGCTCAGCGTGTGTGTGTGTGTGTGTGAGTGTGAGTGTGTGTGTGTGCGTCACCACACATGGGTCTGCCTCTGTATCTGTGTATGTGTGACTCACCTATGTCCAGTTCTACTTGCTCGGAGGCAGCTCTTTGTCTTTGTGCTGACAGGGTGAAGATGATCGAACACTCTGCTCCTCCAGTTTAACGCCACAGAGACTGAGAGCTTTACACAGAGAACAGCTTTTATTCTGCGTGCCGGAGCCTCGCTCTGTTTCTGCAAATCTTCAGTTGAAATATGTTCATGTCCAAATGTTATGCAAAAAGTAAAATGTGGGAAAGATTCAGCTTGAGCTGTCACATTTATACCCTTCAACTAATAGTTACCACTACTTATATTCACTGACGAGAACTCTCAGAATTTAATAAATGAAATAATTTGATTGTCAGTTATTTACATTATCATGTAAACTTTATTTATAGTAGCAATTGTTTTTGTATGCTCCTCTGTGTTCACAGATTGCTTTGTCTTAACAAAGGAAATTGCTTTTCATGTTTAGCGTGTTTTGCATTAGTAACAGTGACAAAAGAGTAATTAGGCACAAAATACACTAATAATGAGCAGGTGTGGAAACATCATCAAGAAAATAACAAATATGACAAATAAATGACCCTTTGTTCTAGACTTAAGGATAAATTTAACAGGAATCAATAGACTGACAAAACTGCTGAAGCATTCAAAAAAATTACTTTAAAATGTAACTGTTATAACTAGTATAAAGATTAGTACATTAGTCTAGAGGTGTCATTTAATTGATAGAAAATAAAGCAGCAACTACCGTATTTTGATAATTGATTCATTCAGTCATTTTTCCAGCAACAGATGAAATGCCAGTCAGACCACTTGTCTGTGTTTACTTTGCCAAACAATCATCATTTTGGAAAATTGTAATGGTAAATCTTTGTTATTTTCAGACATTTTATTGATCACAATATTACGTGTTAGTCTATAAAAACATTTATTAAACATTAAAATGGTTATTGCAGTTTTACTGCACATAAACCATTACATTTTTACACACACACACACACTCGCTCCATCCTTTATAGAAGCAGGAGATGATGGCAGACTGCAGTGTTTGTCCTCCTCTCTCCTAATATCATATTTCTAAGGCTGTTGATATCATTATGTTTACAAGTTTGTGCCGAAATATGGAGTTTGGCTTGCGTCCCTGGAGAGCATGTGTTGTTGGAATGATTAGTAAAGCATGTAACCAGTCTGTATCTCGTTGAGCCAGACAGACAGGGAACATATGTACGTGTGCTGGGCCTTGTAATCAACACATGGGCTGCAAGGCTGACGCTACTGCCAGCAAATGAATGCACTTCTTCTCTCTGTGGTTAAAGAGAAATAAGGTAAACAAATCACCTCACACTGTATCTATCTGTTTGTCTAAATTACACACAAATACACACGTGTGTGCTCAGTGAACTTTTCCACTGAAATATACAGTATAAACATGCGTGATAACAGAGGAAAACATTCACATAAAAACACATTTGTCATTTGAATACCTTTGACCTAAACAGTATTATGAAATTCACAGTGACTAATTAATTTCACTGGCAGCCCCATGTTCTCTCTCTCTCTCTCTCTCTCCCCCTCTTCTTTTGGTAAGCCTCCAGTGTGCACGATGTGATCAGTATTCATCTCTGGTTGTCAGTAAACTGAGAGAGTGGTATGACAGTGACCCTCCGGTGCACACATACCCCACTGCCTTCTCACTCTGTCTGCCGTCACTCCCAACCTCGCCAAGGGCTCCGTGTAATTAAGAGTCACACACTTTATGTGTGCATTTATCAATGGAACAATTCAATGACTAATTATACTTGAAAATGTAAAGTAAAGTGTTTTCCAATGTATTTTTATATGTATTTTTAAATCTTAATAAATCTTAATGTGGGCTTCCCTGACTCGTCGTACAGTCTGGAAACAGTGCACAGTTGTTTCACTTTAAAGTTTTTGAATGAATCTTGCTTTTCTAACCACTCAGAGAAGACTGAAGTCCAGCACGCTTGTGGTGGTAAATCAATGTGCTTCTGGTGGGCTACTCCTCCTGCACTGAGGCTTCAAGTTTACCTGCTGTAAGAAATTGCTGTGGCTGACTCATGGGCCAGCGAGCTTTCCATTCCTGCATTAATCGAGGCAGTAGGTAGGTGAAAGGCTGGGCAAAACGTAATGGAGCAGGGAGAGGGAGGGTCTGGAGTGGTTTGCCTTTGGGTCTCTTGAGTTCCAGTACTCTCATATTGTCTCTAAGTGACATGATCCTTCCTTATAATGAACCCGGGCACGAACCCTCATCACACAGGGATAACTATCCACTAACCACTCTGTATATCACATAATGTTCATAGACTCACCATAAAACTGTTTAGTGAGCCTCCTGCTCAGCGGCAATGCTTTATACCTACAAGAGTAAATGAACACAGCATGCTGAGTATGCATGTTCATCCTGTTAACTCAAGTAAATAAAGGTTATATGTCAACTCCTCCGCCCCCTCATCTTCCATTCACATATTCGTTCCCCATCATTTAGCTCTGCACCCCGATGTGGATGTCAGGTGAGGTGAGAGAGGACAATGATAGGCTTCACTTCCTGCAAACAGTCTCATCAGTATGTTCCATTGATTGCATTAGTATCTCCTCCGTGCCGATCAATTACTCTCTGTACCGTCCTGAGCTGTGATCAATATGCAGGATTTTCACCCCACATCATCACAGCAACATATTTCTCTGGCATCTGTCTCACTGCTGTTTGGTCTCCATTATGTATCAGGGTTTGTTTGTTGTTTTTTTGTTCATTTTCACTGCATGAATGTTAAACTAATTACTAATATGAATGGCTCATTTTGTTTTTTTAAAATATCTACAGTTGTATTTGCTTTTTTGCCTTTTTAATTTTCCTTGAAGCTGTTACATATCCTCTTTATCCAGGGGGGGAAAAAATTACTGCAATAAATTGACCCTCAACTGCGAGATGAGTTCTCTGTCTCTGATGCTCTCTCCATCTCCGTGACAGGGAGGCAGGTGTTAGATGAAATAGACAAGATGAGCTCAGTGGAAAGACCCATTAGAAGCCAGCAGCGGGGGCTCAGTTGAGCAAATAGAAACACTGTTGTCATCTTGGTTTCCCATAGCCAAGTGAATGCAGCCCTATCAAAGGATAAATAGGAACGGGCAGACACATGCAGCTAGATACATGTATGGGAATGTGACCTGTAAATTAGTGTGGCACACAAAATCACAGGATTAGAGACAGTTTTTGCTGTAGTGAGCTTTTGTTTATATTCCAGAAGATGATAACCATTATTTTATATTTGAGATATCACAATCAGTGCATTGTATCTGTACCTATTATTCATCACTTGGCTTCAGTTTCATCATGTCACCTGTAAAATCACCAGATATAACAATGCCCACCTGCAGGTTACAGTAAATCATTTTTATCCTGACCTCCTTTTGCTCTCTATCTCATGCAGCAACACAATACTTACTGGACCGTACTGGATGCCAGCTCTCCTCCTCCTCCTCCTCCTCTTCCTTCATATGTCAACTTACTGTCACTGTCCCGCTCGCCTTCTGGCGCTGGCATGTGTGCTGAAATCCTCAGAGCAACTTCAGGCCCCCTCTCCCCTAACTCCCGTAAATTTATTAATATGATTTACATAAAGTTAAAGTTCTCCCAGCAGCCAAGGAGGCCACTCTAAAATAAGCTGTGGTGGTGACAGAGCTAATGTGTTATGCGTGTCATAGGCCTGGGGGGCTCTGGGGGCTGCTGGGTAGGGAACGTCATGCAGGGTCCCTTGGGGCCTGCTGGCCTGGAAATGACACGGAGTGAGGGAAGAGCCCCCATATCCCAGAATCAGTCATCTCATCTGCAAGGGGAGATAAGGAAGGACAAAGATGCATCGCCCCACCGCCAGGCACGCACACACACACACACACACACACACTCACCGTGGAAGATGCATGGATGCTTTGTCTCTTTCACCCACACAAACACACACAAGCAC
>JAUBNQ010000023.1:6951625-6964090 GCA_032353495.1 Ctenopoma kingsleyae
CACACACACACACACACTCACCGTGGAAGATGCATGGATGCTTTGTCTCTTTCACCCACACAAACACACACAAGCACACAACAGAATATCATATTTTATGTGTGATTTTTAAATATGGTTTTAGAGAAGGATTATGCTGGGTGATACAGGGCAATTATGGTTTCTGGACATTAGGGACACCTGATCTCTTCATAGGTGACCAACACAGGAGTGTATTTATTCATACAGGACACAGATTAGCAAAAACTATGCCAGTTTTTCAGCTTTTAAAGGGGCAAGAACAATTAGATTTCTGGAATTTCTGGATAAAACAGACATAGTCACAAAAGGCACTTAATAAATAACACATATCACTGCCCAGAAATATGCAGCAGTTAAAAATACGAGCATATTCCCTGATGTCCAACTGTGTGTCCATGTTTTTATATATCCACACAGCATTTAAAAAATTTACATTTTAATACAGTATGCTTTATTAGTATGTGAACTGTATCTTCTGTTTATGTGAGTTACAGGGATCAGTCACGTTTTGATAACTACCACAATCTGTCCTCTGACACACCACTGCAACAAAATCAATTGTTGACGTGGCCCGATAATAACCACATCTGGCCATGATGGGTCCAAAAATAGTAGTGTGTGGTGTCGCTTACCCACCACAAGGTCAGTAACTGCCCCCACCTGGTGACAGCTGACTGATTTCAAACTACACTGGCAGCTTTTTGATGGGATGATTTTTGAGAAACCACCATCAAAGCCCCGGAGGTTTGAGCCAATAGCACACAGGAAATACAATCCAGTGTCAAATGGGACAGATGAGGTTTAAAAGAAAAAAAAAAAAGACCAAATCCCCCCCAGAGGGACACACAACACTGGAAGCAGTCTAAAGGGAGCTGAAACATGTGAAAATAAAGAGTTGTGAAAAGCATTTTGTCACAGCCTACCACAAGAAGACTTTTTTGTTCCTGAGGAAGAATAAGTATGACTGCAAGAAATAACTCGGCATGGCCTGTGTTACTCCTTGCCATAACCCAGAACAGCTGTGAAATTATCCCCAGTGTCTCCTCCCAGCTGCATGAAGATGAAAAGTCAAAATGTCAACACCTCGTTTTCCCCTGCAAATATTTAAGAAAACTGTGACTAAAGGAGAAGTCCCCAGAGAGAGAAAGAAACACAGAGAGTCGGGGAATTAACTGAAACGTTCATGTAACATTCTCCCTGATGCTTCATCTTAATTACCACGGTGCAAGCCATGCAAATCCGATTGGCTGTTTATGCCAGGAAATTCATAACCACAGAGCGATATTAATTACTCCGGTAGGATTCGGGCTATATTTGATATGCACGAGGCATAGCGGCCATTACCAGCCTTGTGTTTCAGCCTCAGCCCTGCGTGTCAGCGGTAATCAAATCTAAACGTTGACAACAACACTTCAGCAATCAATATAGGATGGGAGGAACCCTTTGATGGTGGAATTTTAATCTCTTTTCTCTCATGTGTGTGTCTTAATCTGTGTCAATATCCCGTTCTCTCACACACAACTCTATTAATTTCTCTCCAACGTCGCTCATTGGATTTCTCCATTTAACGCATGTCTTTTATGTTGCATTGTTCACAAATTCATTAGCTTAAGTGGAGTCAAATGCAATTATAGCACTTGGTTGCTCAGTGAGAACAAGTGTCTGCTACAGTTGAGGGACAATTGAAGATATGTGTGCTGTGGTTATCACAAAATTCCCCCAGTACTCACAGAGAGTTAGATGAATGAAAAGCGGGAAGAGTGAAAAAACACAACTAGACAGTAAAGAGAAAAAACAGACAGAAAATGAAGGAGTGAAAACAGACAGAGAAAGGCCTTTAAGTTCATCAATGGAGCAACGCTGACCTCTGCTGGTGAAAACACCTTTCTCGCCTGTGTTTGTTACACGCTTTGACACCCAACCAGTGGCTTTAAAATTGCTTTCTTAAATCATCCACCATGTGAGTGAGAGGGAACATAGATCAAGCACGCTGAGGAGAAGAAATAATAAGAAATAAGAAAACCACAAAGCACTGTGCCAATTACTGGCTTGGGTTCTACATCGCTCTTATAAAAATGTAATCAATCACCTACTCCAATGTGGGCCACCCACAATGCAGTCAACAGCTTAACACCCCTCTGACACAGCCACAAATAAAGGTCACCGGGGGAGAAGTAACAGTGCAGTTCTGTCGATAATACAGCTAAAGTGTAACGCCTTTTAGTAAACTTGGATATGAAAGATACAAAAACAAGAACACACAAGATGACAGGCAGGATTTCACTCTCATCCATATCCAAAAGAAACATTCATCTTTCCCTTTCACGGCCCCCTGGCATGACTCCATTCTCCTCTGAGAGCTTCAGTTGATTTTCAGAGAGGGACTGAGGATGCCACCTCAAGCTGATAGCAGTTGGAGAGGAGGTGGGATGGAAAAGAGGGTGCCCCAGGGGTCCTCACAGGCCCAGACGTGCTCATTAATATCTCCAGCTCTGTGGAGTGGCACGGACAACAAAAAGGCGGTGTATGATAAAGCAAAATGAGATGTCGTATGCATTTATGTAAAGAGATGTATTGTATAGTTATGAAGCCAAGGTTTAGTCACACACTGACCAGTTTTTTTATCCATGCAACAACTCAAATACTTTAATGTGCACATACACATTCTGTTTCTCACTCTCTATATGACTATCCACATGCACACCGCACACAAAAAAGAGAAACAAAAACCAGCTCATGTGAAAACAGCTATTAGAGATTTCAAAACCATACCCTCTTTGCTGCGTCTGTGTGTGTGTGTTTCCCCGTCTCAACTAATGATATACTGGCAGGCAGAATGTAGCTGCGTAGTCATTCACAGAGCTGGCATGTGTTAATGGTCCTGGCACCCCGTGCCCACGGTAAAGTGATACAACCAACTGGCTTAGTGGCGCACACACAGTCAGGACGGAACAGATGCCACTCACTTCTGCTGGCCAAAGTGACCCAGCGATCAGCTGGCTAAGCACCTAAAAAAATCTCAGCAAGCTAGTAATGAGAGGAATGAACGCTTTACTGGGCGACAGCACAGCATGGAGCCAGTGGCTACCTTTCTCTTTGTCCTTCTCCCACTCTTGCCAGTTTTGAGGCTGATCCTTACTTAGCTGATATTTTGTTGACCCTCAGTCGCTCCACTTCTTCTCCATCCTCTCTCTCTCTCTCTCTCTCCTTTCTCATTCTCACTCTCTCCTCCTGCCATTCCATTTGTCTAATTTTTCATTGTTTTGTGTCCCACTATCCTCTCGCTGGGTAGCTCTTCTGTGTGTTTGTGCGTGTACATGCCTGTTTCTGTGCATATGTGTGTGGCTGCAAGCTGATGCACTCTATGACATATTGAGGTAATAAAAAGCTACACCGCAGGGACCACTGTGCCCCACTAATTAAACGCCTCCTATGCGACCTTATTGCAGGCGCCAGTTGCCATAGAATCCAACTGCATCTTCTGGGTCCTGCGTCAAACTGCATCTCCCATCTCCGAATCACAGGAAATTGCAGAAAAAAATGAAAGGAAGAGGAGGAAGAGAAGTTGCAAGGTCATTAACTGAGAAAAGCCAGTTGTACTGTACATAAGATAATTTCCTTGTTTTCACAGCTTTATAAAACACATTTTGAAGGTTTGCTCATGATAAGTCTTATTAAATAGTGCAACATTTATATGGGAGGGTTACAGTTCTTTAATCTCATAATGAGAGAAACACTAAATGTACTAAACATTGGTGTACCAATTAAAAACAGTATGCTCCTGTGTACTTTGTAAGGATATTATACAGTATTTACTCCAAAGGCAATATGTGAAAAAATGAAGAGACAGTTTTTTAAGTGTATTAAAAGTCAAAACTGGTTTTGGAAGCAAAAGGTCTTGAATCGGTGTCATGACACTTTAACTATCACATAAGAAAAGATTTTTAAAAAGTTATGTAGAGAGAAAAAGAGGAGTTAACGTGTTAACACAAAGTTGCTGTGCTGACTGTACAACTAAAGAACATCATTTCCTTTGTACATTTTTCCCCAAACACGTAGAATCAGAGAAATCACGATCCGCCCCAGGTGAAGGAGATATTACTGTAAATTCCTTGATAAATTGACAGGGACTGATTTGTAATCTCTCCATTTTTATTCTTGATCAGACTGTTTCCACTGCAAATTAAGTCGTTAGGTGTAATAGTCATTACAGTTTATATGAGTAGAAGAAGAACACCTGGGTTTAACAAGAACAACAAGAAGATCCTGTTACAGTATCGTAACGTTCTGTGTCAAATTGTCATGTTCTCTCCACTTTCTTTTCACTTTCTCTCACTTTTTTCTGTGTTGGTTTGCTCCCTGAGTCCAAAGACACCTAAGGCACTGATTCTGCCTTTTCATGTAAATCTGATTTCATACAGTGAAAACTGTATTTTGTAAATGTATGTAACACTGTTACTGTAATGTAAATGTTCTGCAGGTACTGTATGTACCACACAACATAATTCAAGTGTAAACAGGAAACGCACTGCACTTTACAGTTATATGGAAACCCAAGAGAAATGAAGAACAAGCAGTAATCTCCATATGTTTCTATAATTGCAAGTGTGGGAGTGATCATGCTTTTCTGCAAGCAAATAGATATGAAGCCAAAACTGAGGCCGATAGATTTGTGTGCATGTCTGTGTGTTTTGGGTGTTTTCGGTTCAGGTCTGCTAAATGAAGGTGTCCTCTGATTTGGTCTGTTGTGGAGAGAGGGTCAGCGCAACAGACGACTCAGCACCTGTCACTGGCTGAGTCCCACTCATCAGTTACCACCTCCATATGCTGCCCATTAAAATCAGACATGTGGGCACTTCGCAGGCAAAGTCCACACACCTAGTGACCCTCTTCACATCTGTTGACAAAACCTTAAACGCATGCAGCACAGAGGAGGGGAAAGGACAGTTGGCAGGGGAAAGAGAGCAAAGAAAAACATTTACATGCTCACTTTACTGGCCAGTAATTTGGCTTTTTGTAGGCAAATCTAATTGCATCAGTTAGTGACTTGTGCTACAGTGCACAACATCTCTCTCCATGCTTTTTATTTCCCGTCCCAGTCTGCAGCACTCTCTCAGTTCATACATGTATATTTGCTGGAGGATACATTCAACTGCAGATTAATACGCTCAAGTATTTCTGGAAGTATAATCATGTGTGAGGGATCAATTCAAAATAAACTATAGAAATACAGAATAGCAGCAGCCTTATTTCTTAAAATATCATTCTCCTAGATTTGTGCAGCTACACCAGTACAATGAAAGAAAATGAAATTCTAGTTGTGGTGCTCACAGAGCTGAGACATTACATTTAAAAAATGCAACAGCTGCATTTATTTCCCACAGTTCATGTTCAACAGACCCCACTGTGAACAGTTTCTGGTTTTCTTACACAGTTGGTGCAATAACTGCATTTTAAATGGCTTTAGGCAGACACAAGACACATTATCCACCAACCTGATTCCATTTCCTTAGTGGGAATTTTGCGAACAGTATAATATTTTTATCAAAGATTTCTTCCTTTTATTTGTGACCATTTTTGTAGTTAGTACTTTAGATTTACAATTTATTTTTGAGAACTTTCTATGTAACACACTTGATGTTTTTATGTTTTTATTTAGCAGATGTTCATATAAAGTATGTAGTATTTTAGTTTTTTTTTATGTTTTATTACTTATATTACTTATCTATGCATCTATTTGTGTGCCAGCTATGGCACTTGAATTTCCCTTTATAGACTCATCAAGCTTCTACAAATAGTCCCCATGAAGCTGATTTTAGGATTCTCCAGTGCAATGGTATAATTATCTTTACAAAGACAAATATCTGGGCAAATAATGCCAAAACAATTTATTATTTTAAACTGAGCAAACCACCCATTTAACTGCTTTATTCAAGGCACCAACAGGAATGCTGAGTTGTATTGTATGAAAGGCACATGTGAGCAGTTTAACCTGAATTAGACCTTTACTGGAGAACGGCCAGTAGCTGAGGTAAGGACATGCATAAAATTGTAGCCTGAGAGAACGAAGAGAGCTATAAAATGGCATTTAAAGGTGGAGGAAAAATCCACACTCCATACAAATGACATTGCTGGAATGTGATCTACAAGGTGTGTGCATACATGTGTGCGTTTTTTGGTGCAACTCTCTGTGTATTTGTGCATGCATGCGTAATTGCAAGCAGATTTCTGTATATCTGTGTTTGTGTAAGTGTGTGCGAGCGTGCGTGTGTGACTGTGTAAGAGAGAAGAAATGCAGAGGGCATTCTCTTCAAACGGATCGTATTCAAAGAGCAGAGAGTTTCAAAAAGAGACAGCACTGAGGGCAGTTGGGTTTGAACTGTGTTTGTGCGAAGCAGACCGCCTTTATAAAAGGAGAGAGAAAGGAATTCCTGAAGTGCATTTGCAGAGTTTTCTTGGAGGAGGAGAGAATATTAGGAGAGATAAAGAGCAAGTGGTTGAGCCAGGCAGACAGGGAGAAGGGGAGTTTACTAACCAACCAGAGAGCAATGAGAGAGTCGTGAACTGGAAGGCAAGACTAAGAAAGAGAGGAGAGAAAGAGCAGGACACATAGAGGGAGAACATTGGCCTGGGGCGCTGCTTCGTGCTGCCTTATTTTCCCCCTTTCTTCAGGAGTCTCAGGGAGGGAGAAAGAAAAAGAAAGGATACAAGAAAAAACAAAAACCCACTTTCCATCTGTACCTATGGGAACAGTGCTGCCAGCGGTGCCCCATATAGCTGCACCAATCTGACCTCAGCACTGCTGGAGTGATGGCTACTGAATTACTATGTCAGTGGCCCGGTGCCCTGTCATGCCAGCTCCCTCACACACACATAATAAACACACTCCATCACTTGTTCGGCCCAACCACACCGCCCAAAGAGAGCATATTAATTATAAATGTACGTTAAATTACTTTCATTACCTCCCCTGCTCAGTGAACGGGACAGAGACAGGGATGATAGATGGAAAGGGGTTCACTATACCTCCCCAAGTAGTCAATGCCCCCTCTCTAACCCTTTTCTTGCCCTTTTGTTCTGTATTTTGCACAAATTCCACCACATTTTGCGATTCTTTTTCTCTGTTTGTCTCTCTTACCCTTGCGCAATCCCAACACAGGATCCGAAACAGGTGGATGCTTTTTCTAAATGTGACAAATACTAAGCAGAGAGAGAAAGTGTGTTAAGCTAGATAGAGACTACCTTAGCTCTTTCCAAGGGTGACAAAATCTGCTAAGCTGCACCAGAGCTGACTAATTCTCACATGTTATTGTGAGCTTTAGAGGTGCTGCTGGATTGTCATAGTCAGGCTAGACGTTTTCCTCTGTTCTCACAGGAGCAACAGAGTTCATTTCAAACTTGTTTATTTTTCCTGCCTTTGAATTTTCATTCATGTGCATTGCTTTATATTCAAAATGTAGTCAGAAAATCAGGAGCATGTTGAACTGAGTATGCTGTGGAGACAACACTAGTACACACATTGTTAATTGTGAATTAATTAACAAATATGTGACCATAGTATTTTCTTTGGTATTTCAAAGTGTTCTTTATATGCAGAGATTTCTATTTCTATTTCTATTCATGCTTTGAGGTGTATTCTGTCAATTAAACTTATTATTTATGGAAAACAAACATCATCTTGTTGAAGGGAACATGTTGTGACATTTCCAGTGGTACCTAATGAAATTTGCTATGTAAGCCCTTTCTGATGACTTTTTGCTTTGATGTTAATACTAACACCCCGATGGGAATCACATGATTCCCGACATCTACGGCTTTTAATGAAGATGTGGTTAATGTGGAAATAGCACACCTCCAGTGTTATCTAGCATTATCCCTCAGTGTTCTCCCTGAGCAAATAACAAAGCATCACATCTCTTCTTCAAACCTAAAGGCCACTTCAGTATGTGTGTGTGTGTGTGTGTGTGTGTGTGTGTGTGGACTTGTTTCACTGTGTTCTGTAAGTTTGATCTCACTACAGCAAGGGAAGCATTACATTGGTAGCCTATGCTTGCTCAACACCCTAATCTCTCCTGCTCTGAAACATCCCATTCAATTTCTTCTGTTGATAGATGCCAGTGCTCTTTGAGCCCTCTGGGAGCACATTCTTTCCATCATCCTTGTCTCAGACTCTTCGCTTCTAAGACCACTCCAGATTCATCAGGTCAGCCCTCTATTGTAAACAACCGAAATCAGATCCAAAGGTCAGGGGAAGTGCTGATAATCAAAATCCAGAGTCTTGTCTGCACTCACTTCATTTATGCAGCTAGATGCTAATGGACACCAAATTGCATTTTGTTTGGAGCATAGAGATATTTTTTCATGAAGAGTGATACCTAATTACAATCACACACTCCCAAGTTGGATGCTTGTTTAACAAGAACTGACAGTTAACTGAGAGCTGTCAATTAGAGTTAGTACATGGTGATACATTCTAATTGTAGCGCTCATTAAGCAATAAGTAAGAAACATGCACACCCTCTCTTCCTGTCTACGGACTCCTTTTAAATTACAAACACAGATGCCACTTCAATTAAATTTTGCCAGAATGTCAGCAGATCACTTCTGAACAATTAACCGCTCTGAGCTCCAAAAGCCAATAGGGTATGCAGCTGAAGGTAGCACTAGCTCATGACTCCGAGTCAACACAGCCCTGTTACAGTCAAAATCAAAAGTGGTCTGCTGACATTGTGGCAAAATACCAAACAAGACCAAATTTAAACCTAAGGTGCATTATTCTAATTCTTGATTTATTTGCTCCAGAGTATTTTTCAGCTACAACTGCCTAGTCACCCAACTACCACTCCAAGAACCTCTAGAGACAAGGGAGTCTTTTTTTTTTTTACCATGAGCATGGAGGACAACAGTCATGATGCTCAGCAGGAACACACATTGTGGGGAGGGCCGGTTGTAGAGGAAGGTCAGCAGGCATAATAATGATAAACAGATTCCCGGCCACAGCGCCTATCACCTCGTCTCTGGGGTACCTTTCCACCTTGTCATGTCCGAAGACCTTGCATTATACTCAACAAAGGGACAGGAGATTTAAAGAATATGTGTGTCTCTGTGTGTGTTTGCACGAGCATTTCTAATTTATTGGCCCACTGATTTGCTGAGGTGTGTGAGACCACATGCAGCTCGGAGCACTAGCCTGGAACATCCGGGTTTTGCTTCATTAGGTGCTCACGCCCTTAAGCTGCTGACATTTCCAAACTTGTTCCCCAGTCTTCTAATTGTCGTGAAATATTGGACACAGCCACCAATGCTGAAGAGAAGTGTGGCAGATTTGCATTTGATGGACTTTATCTCGTGTCTGAGTGCCATGTACCTCGCTGCTTTAAAGTAGAATGCATTACTTTCATCTTTCCTGGACACTGTAAGAAGTGATTAAAGAGATGTTCTGGTGCGAAACAAATTTCTGCGATATGACGAAAATATTGTTTAAAAAACACAGTGAAACTCATGTTTTTTATTAAGCGTAACAATGTAGTGTTCTTCATAGTATCACTGATACATCCAATACCACATGTATATAACAGTCAAAATACAACTATAACAACTAAACTAGTAAACTAAAGTTGTCATTAAATTGTCCTGAGCACAGAATTCAAAAAGCTGCCATCTCCTTGACATATAAACCTTGTAACAGCCACAGTAGATTTTTTTGATTATTTGTAACATGCACACTTTTTTTTGTTGCTCACTCATACTTCGATATACGTCAACACAAACTTTCACTCACAAATACAGCATCAAAACAAATTAGCAGTGCATGAAATTCCATTCTCTCCTATTTAACAAATGTCACTGATTTATGACAAAATAAAATGATTACATTACTGTGGAACAAGACATTTATGTGTTTCCGCATAAACGTTTTTACAAATAAATACTGAAAATAAATGAAAAGGCTACAGTAATATTTGATGTAGATTAAAGAACTATAATAAAGCAGAGGTAAAGCATCTAGTTAAGCCGGCAATATTTGCATGTATTTAATCACAGCATCAGTATGTGAATAAACCCATTAACAAGTTTTGTAGTGTAAACACTGCAAGGGCAAAATATCTGATCAGAGTCCTCAGAGGGTATGCACATTAGCAATAGGAATAATTACTCATAAGAACTGAATTGTGAGGAATGATGAAGCGTTTATCATCATGTGAGAAAAAAAAACAAACAATTACTGCAAACATTTGCTCAGACATTAAAATTCACTCTGACGTATTGCAGCTCTGTGCTTTTCAGCATCAGCCACAGTCATTGTGGCAACGTGGTGCAGTTAAAGTCAAAAGACAGATAAAAAGCAACATAAACAGTTCAGTAGTACTGAAAAGTAGAGGTAAGTAGCACATGCTACCATACCTTCCATTGACCTCTAGAGGGGCATGCAAACAGAAATAAATGGATTGATGATTATTGGGCTGGGGCTGTAACTAGCACATTTTAAATAATCCATTTATCTGTTGACAACTTATTCAATTAACTGATGTATTTAGTCTATAAAAAATGTTGAAAAATAAAATAATAATTTCCCTGAGCCAACTCCTTGTTTTTCTAACTAAAAGTCCAAAACCTAAATTAAACCATACTGAGAAAATAAACTGAGAAAAGAAGCATATTGAGAACCTGGGACCAGAAAATGTCATCCCATTTTTAGCCACCAGGGCTCTTGTAATGGTAAAGTCTGCTGGTCAGTTCAGTCCACAACTTTGGTCCGCTACTAAACAGACTGTCAGTCTTAGTTTTTAGTCAAGACATTCATGTTACCCAAAAGATGAATCCTACAAACGTTTGTGATCCACTGGCTTCCTTTTCCTCAAACGCCACCATGAGGCTGATATTTTTGGTTCATGGTGATGTCAAATATTATATATTCTGCCATCAAATTTGGTCACAGTGTTTTCCTGTTCGCCGTCAGGTTCAGCTTTCAAAATTGGTGGTTTGTGCTAATTAGCAAGAATTAATACTAAACTTAATTGGTGAACACGATCAACATTGTAACTGCTTAAAATTGCCATGTTTAGCATTGTCAGTGTGAGTATATTAGCCCTATGCTGTTAGCACTTATGGCTTAGTCTTATGTATGTTGATGCTACAGAACAGCATCTTTAGAATGGTTTTATCTTGTTTTCTTGTTAAATGACACTGTTGATCAAATATTGGAAAGAATAATTGACTCAATTAATTAACTAATGACTGAAAAAAATATGTGACTAGACTGGAAAAACACTGTAATAATATCTACATTTACATACATGTGCCCCTGATTTAAATATATATATGCTACGTAGAGGAGTCACATTATTTAGTTGGGTGTTTCTGCCCTCTCTGGTGTTGGGTCCCGCTTGGCTCCATTCTTCTCTTTGGCCTCAGGGTTAGTTAATTCCATCGCTGCCTCAGACGTCTGTTTCATCTCTGCCTCTAAGACACTCACACGATCCTGGTTCTCTAGGTTGTTTTGGTTCTGCTCTCTGCCCTTTGCTCTGTCGAGCATGTGATAGTTGTAGATGTTCATGATGAAGAGGAAAAGGCCACCAGTCACAATCACTGAGCCACACATGAAGAAAAGGTACTTGTAGTCACCAAAGACGTCCACCAGTAAACCTGTGTGGGGAAGGGCAGAAGGGAGCAAAGGAATTATATTTCCAATCAAAAGAGAGTCTGTACAGCTCAATTTATTCCACACTATGTATAAACAAAAGCACACTTGGAAATGTTGTTCACCAAGACAAACAAATCACAGTAAGTCACTCAATGTCTTCATTCAACCACTTTATAAGTTTCAAGGTGAAGAGTGTGTGTCTTTGTGTGTGTGAGAGTCAGAGTGAGTGTGGGCCAATTTGAGAAGAGCCATGTTGGAAATGACAGAGGGCCATTACACCCTTCCTGGCTCTCACTGGACCTCTTGGAAGGCAATTTGGACGGCGGCTACCAAAACGAATCAGAAGAGAGGCCCATTCTCAGAGCCATAAATATCAAGCTCAACTTTGGAGAAAAGTGACAAATGTGGTTTAGATCAGTTTTAAGCCTCCAGGTTTTCAGAGTTTTAACTGCAGCCTGCCCCGACCCACCCCCTCGCCCCCAGACATGGATCGATGGGCAAGTGTCACTGTCTCTCAGCCTCAGCATCAATGACAGCCTGTCTGTCCATCTCAGTGTAATGCAATCCCTCATTTACAGTATTTTAGGGCTTCAATATCTGAGTAGTAAATGTAAGTAAATTTTAGAGTCCTTAAAGTAAATTATGCAAAAACCTAACACAGCATATTATAGTATCTTTTAAAAATATATTAAATTAAACAGCCGTTTTGTTGTTAGGGCCCCTTAAGTGCACCATTTACTGTCTTGACAACAAATAGTTACGATGATGTGTGTGTGTGTGTGTGTGTGTGTGTGTGTGTG
>JAUBNQ010000023.1:6964190-6977225 GCA_032353495.1 Ctenopoma kingsleyae
GTGTGTGAGTGCATATACTGTACTACACTTTGCATTTGGATCACTTTCAGCTTTTTCAATGCAGACTGCATCTGATTGATAGCACTCATCTGGTGCATATACGCCAATGACCATCACCCTCATTAAGACAGTCCTTGATTGGCTGAGTAGTAATTAAGTCCATCTGGCATAGTCACCTCTTTTTTAATGTATTCACAGCCTAATTATGGCCCAGGTACAGGACTTTAATGATGAGAGTTTGAACTGAGCGTCATTAAACACCCAAAGCAAAAGGCTAATTACACCCGCTTACCTCACTTCCTCCTAATTGGATTGACCTGCAGGTTTGGGGGAGCAGTAACAAGCAGAGTAGTTAGGGGAGACATAACAATTGTGCCCTCTGGAGGAGAACATTAGACATGCAGGGAGGCACTTATTTACCCTATTAAATGAGTGCCTCAGAACAGGGTCGCACCAGACAAAGTTGGGGGCCTATAAATTTTCACCTCATTAAAACGAGGCAAAGGAAAAGTTTGTTGCTGGGATGATAAGCACAGCTGATTAAATCATTTGCAGCTACTACATTATCTGTGTATTTGTCTAGGACACTAAACAGGCTTCTGTAAGTGAACTTTAATGTTGTCAGACTGATTGGTGCAGAACACTAATCAAACTTTACTTTTGTTGTCCTTCCTGTACTGATACTGAATAACAATACTAGTTCTAAAACACTTGTTAACATAATGATCAAGAACATATCAAGTATAAAAAGACACGTTTAGCACTTAACAACTTATATATTTATATATTTTTTGCAATCCTGCTCTATCATCACTGATCAAATAAGATTTCAGTGCCTTTTATTGTACCAACCTTCAAAAATGACAAAGAGGAAGAAACTAAACTGTTGTCTAACACTTCCATCTAAAGCCATGGTAGAGATGGCTAAAAAGGTTTTAAGGTGAGACTACATAACTATTAAAGTAAAGGGAATCGCTGAATTGATGAATTAATATTATCTGCTTTCTTCATATGATCCAATGATGATTGAAGATATAACTAAACCAAACATCTGTCACAGCCAAAGAAGAAGTCAGTGTTTTACAATTTAGGTATTTTAAAACCTTCAGTAGCCTGACACAATTTGCCTCACAAATACCACACCTTCTGCAAATCATAATAAATGCAAATATTCACTGCAAACAAATGCAAATAGATCCACTTAGAAATCATGTAAGAAAAGGTGATCCACAACTTCCCTGAGAATCATCAAGTTTTTATGTTTTCTTTAGTACTAAAGCCATTACCAACTACCGAGTTGTTTGTGGACAACTCTTGCACTCTAAAACATCCCTATTTACCAGTGACAATTCATTTCTGTGCGACTGCGCTCTTATGCAACATAATACACAGCCAAATGCAGAGATAAAAACACAAGAAAGAAAGAATTTCCGTCCTTGCTGTAATTTAGTTTGCTATATTGTTTGGGAAAGAGAAGCTGCATAGTGGAGCCATGTGGGATTTTTTTGCACATGTGTGTGGTTTGTAAATATACATTATACACTAGACTCTTCAGTTGCAGAGAGGAGAAGCATAAAGAAATCTGAAGTGCACTGACAATAAACCTGTCCTTGCTTGTCAGATTCAACAATTTACAGGTAGGTAACACTGAGAAGTGATTTTTGAGTGGTCTTGTTTTATTAAGTGAGTCAGACTGATTCTGTCATGTCTGTAAATGGATAGTTTGTGTTCAGTGTGCACAGTTACCTGCAGCAGGTGGTCCCAGTAGCATGGGGAAACACTCGATGATGGTGACTAGCCCAACAGCGCTTGGGAAACGCTGATTTCCCATTAGGTCCATCAGACATTCAAATATCAGGGCGAAAACCATGCCAAAACCGATGCCAAAAAATACCGCATAGACCACCAGGAAGGGGTAGCTCTTAATCAGTGGACACAGTAAGTGGCACGTGCCGTTGAAAATCATAGCAAAGCTGAAGAAGTACTGGATTCTGGGTCTGATCCACTTGCTATTGGCTACCAGACCAGTGCCAGGCCGAATAAACATGTCCACAAAGCCTGTAATAGAGAGCAGATAAGCTGCAGAGTACTCCTCTACGCCTTGGTTAATAGCATAAGCTGACAGGAAGACAATGGGTGCATAGGCTCCAAAGATAAACATCATGTTTCCTATGAGGTAAATGATGAAGCCCCTATGCTTGAAGAAGGACACATCCAAGAACATCTTAGCGTTGTTCATACAGCTTGCTTTTAGCTTAGTATTGCACTTAATTGGCTGCTCCTCCACTTTCTTCTGTAGTAGAGATGAGGATGGCTTACGAGGAAAAACAATGGGCCTCATCAGGGCCCCGGCCACACAACAATTCAGCATCAGGCCACCGAGGACAAACAGACTACCTCTCCAGCCAAACTTGTCCAGTAAATATTGGTTGAGAGGGGCCAGGCAGCATAGAAAAACTGGACTCCCAGCCATGGCCAGTCCATTGGCTAAAGGACGCTTGGCCAAGAAATATTTGCTGATGATGGTGAGAGATGCATTCAGGTTTAAGGAGAGTCCACAACCTGTGTGTAGACAAATTAAACAAAAAAAAACAGTCACATTCCAGAAATCCTGTGCAAGAAAACCCCCCCTGAACTTAAACTCCAAAGGGTACTAGCCAAATTAAATTAAAGACTGATTCTGCTTGGTGCTCATTAAGGTTCCATCTCATTTCACTTTTGCCAGCTAAAATCTCATTAAAGAAGGCTGGAATTATTTCAGAAGTAATTCCTCCATTTAAGCAGAAATAAATTAGAGAGCCTGAGTAAAACATTCACTCTCTTGCCTTTTTATCCAAATTCAATTTAAGAGCTACAGGTAGTTGCTTTGACAGGTTCATTACCTCTTACCAATGTCAATTTAATCTTCTCTGGTCCCATGAAAAAGCTCATTGGAATTTGTTCTTTTGTTATGAATATCATGACATAAAGTGTGTCTTGTATTGGACATCTTATCATATTTGTTAGGGTTAAGGTAACGTCATATTTCTTGACATGTTTCATCAAAAATTTAAGAAGATGTGGAGAAATATGCATAACAAATGCAAAACAAATGAATACAGAAACAGTGATATGCAATACATGACACATTTGAATGTTATATATAAATATTTTTTAAAACTAATTCACTACATTATTTTAACAGTCTGTCAGCATTTTTACTAGTATATATACTAATCAATACATAGTGTGAAGTCCATCAACACATTCTGTCTGGCAGACGACCAGAGGAACACAGATTGTCAATACATTCACATAAACACATGAATATTAAAAACTTAACCCTCTCTTCCACTTTCTATTCAACAGTCTTGCATGCATAACGATTAACAAGGACGTGCTAATTTGAGGCGTCCCAAGAAGCCTAAGCAGTATCGTCAAAACTGAGACTTAATAACGTGGTTTATCTGTGCCTAATGGTACCACTGGGCTTGGGAACTCAAACTCAGAACAAAATCCAATTTTATCGGTGTCGAAATCTCTTTGGCAATAAAGTGAAAGCTGACTAAAGGGAAAACAGAGGACTGTCACAGAGCAGTGTGTGCATTTGTGATGAAAGGGCAAATCGCCATCATTTAGGTAACATGAGGCGAGGTAGACAAAAAAGACATGACGATGACTTACTGAGAGTCATTCATCGACACTATGAAGTCTTTTGACTAAATGATTATCTATTTGCATATGCATGCAAGACTGGCAGGTGTATGCATGTGCATGTGTAAGCATATGTCTTCATGTCTGCTAGGTAAAACTGCCCAGTGCCTATGTGTCAGTGTGCCAGGGCACAGGGGAGCAGAGCAGGGCACACACGTGCCCCCAGGCACCACACATGGCCCAAGCACTTGCTAGGCTTATTAATCCTTCACAGCAGTCCTTGGCAGGGTAATGAGCCTCACAGGGTGGCATGAAGCCCCCATGTGACGACCATGATAGGAGCCTACGGGAGAGTACCATGAAAGGGCCATGGAAGACCACACTCTCTGGGATCAGGGACTATTAGGGTTCTATTTTAATTACCGTCCTGGTTCTGGTCCCCTTGGTGCTCTAACTGCACTCCAGGAGATGGGAAAGATGCCCTGAGACCCTGACAAACACCATGGCAGCCCAGTCAGAGAAAGAAGATCTGGCGAACCGCAAGATTGTGACAGGATCTGAAAAGAGGCAGACTGCCAAAATCCCAAACACTAAACAATAACTGACACTTTATTAATCCATTTGGGGAAATTCTTGTTGACAGCCTGCCCCTTTGAGGTGCCAAGGGTTCAGGGTTCCAGTGTCCTGTATACACACACATTGACATGTGGCCAGGAACTAGGGCGAACTGAGAAGTGAACCACCAACCCTGGAGTTCATAGACTACTGCTGGCTGCCCTACCAACTGCGCTAATGTTGCCCCTAAAGGGCTTAACCAGGTCTGATGGCAATGTTATACAAATCTTGGGTCCATATCAAGAAATTTGTTTGCTCAATCACTTGATTGTAAACCCGCAGGAACGTTGTCTTCGTTTTGGGCTGTGGACTCAAATCGTCTATGGATTTGTAAGGATTAGAATGCAAACATTAAAATCTATTAACAACAATCTTTTGAAAATACTTAGATACTGTACCTCCAATGACTCCAACGAAAAAGTAGAGGTAAATAATGGAGTTCCCAAAAGAAGCAGTTACCATAGACACCCCGCACATCAGTCCACCTAGTATTACTATTGGCCGGCTTCCAAAGCGATTGACCAACACACTGCTCACAGGTCCTGCAAAGAGGAAGAAGAAAACAAAGAGAAATAAAGGGAAATCAGTTCAAAATTAACAAGCTGTGTCTTGATGAAAACAGTTGTATCAATTAACTTACCCACTGCTATTGATCAAGGGTTTGGAGAACAACAGCTCCAATTCTCACTCTAGGTCTAAACCAAGGGCAAAAGGACATCATAGCAGGTGATGGAACACCTCCACACTTTTGCATCCACTGCAAAGCAACTTGGCGACCCATTATACTCTGTCCTGATAATGTAAAATACTAAACTCAGTGATCAATCAGCAATTAAACAGCCTTTTATATGCTGTCACTCCTCCCTTCATTCATAACCTTGCCTGAAAAACTGACATTGCACCACCAGCCCTTCTGCAGCAACCCCTAATGAAAACTTCTTTCATCTCCTTTCTATAAAGACCAATTATTTCAATAATTATTCATTTTCTCAAATGAGCGGGAATAGCATCACTCAAACTAATATATTTATCATGTGCCATGATTATTAAAATCTTAACACGCTGGTGCTTATTAAGGCAGTTGTGAGAAGGCTCTGTGTGTTGATAAGTAACTGTCTTCAAGAGCATTTTTACAACAAATGACGAATTTCTCAGCACACAAGGGAAGATTAATATTACGATAGGAGAGAATCTGTGTGATTAAAAGTATTATCTGAGTTCCTTCAAAATCTAATTTACCTGTAATGTACTTTATGTATGTGTGTAACCACATTTATACTGTACATCTTCATATCTTTCACTTAATATGCAATTTTATATGTCACGTTGATCTGTATGTGGTTTTGTTAGTATATGTGTGCTGATCTTGAAACTGTTGTAGAATATCAGTGTACTTTTTGCTCTAGTGTAGCCTGCTGTTGTTGCTATTCCACAAACAAAATGCTTAATGCTTAAATCCAAGAAACAGCATAGACAAGTTTCGAAAAAAATAACACAGCATTTTAAATTTGAAACGTCCCTTTGTCTCCTCTGTCTGCGTATGCCATTAACTGTAGGGGCATAGACATATGAACAGATGGCATGCATTCAGTTTTTTTGAGGGAATGTGGTATCAAGAAAAGTTAATTCATCAAACTTGCAACAGATTTAATAATCTAAGGATCACAATTAATTTGTTCTTCTACTAAAAGAACACATTTTCCTGCATTGAAGAGAATGAGGCTAAATGGTTCTGCATACTAAATATTTATCAGAGATGTCAAAAGTACTCACATTCTCTACTCACAAGTACAGATACTTGTGTGAAAAAATGTAGGGAGTAAAAGTAAAAAGTCGTCAGAAAAACAAATACTCAAAGTACAGATACCTGAAAAATCTACTTAAGTACAGTAACAAAGTAAAAGTACTTTGTTACTTCCCACCTCTGATATTTATGATAAGCTTGTTTGGGTCAATTTAATAGAAAGTTATACAGCAGCACATTAGAACAATAATTTTTACAAATGATATGTTATATGTTCCCTTCAGCCACTAAGTCAAATTACATTTATTCTTTTATTCAGAACTAACCCAAATGACCTAAATATGTGAAACATCCCTAAGAAAGTGTACTGTGCACATGTTTATGAAACAAAATAAAACAAAACAAAGCTACTGGATGTAAAGTACCTGCCGTGTCCTCTGACTCTGTTATAAAATGACACAATGAAGAGGCGGTAGGCCTTCAAGAAAAATCTGACAGAGCTAAACACAAACTATGACAAATGAGAAAAGGGTATCTGTGGTTACCAGTCCGATTGTGAGTCCCTCATGTGACTGTACAGAAAAGCACCCTTTGGCTTTTCAATTGTATCATTAAGACTAATTAAAACATTTATTGTGAAAATAAAATTGAACTCTTTCTATAGTCATACAATATGAAAAAATTGAGGGGGCAAATTCCCCTTCAGATTAAATGACTAATAAAAATGAACTTGTAATCACAAAAAACCTATAATGAAGAGTTTTCTTTCACTTTTTGTATCTTTTTCATTGTTTCATGCTGAGCTTTAAAGAACTACCTTCAATAACTGCATCTGCTGCGCCACTGTAACTACAGTACATGAAACAAAAATATCCATCCTGCTGTTTATACAGTTAACCAGGTGCCTGCAGGGGTCAAAGATAGATCATCTCTCTCACTGTAGCTGTGTCACAATAGGGCATCTCCCACAATACCAACATTTCCACTTCCATTATAACTTTATCATTCGGACTCCTTGAGTCAGAGGTTTTCTGAAAAGGCTGTCATGTCTCTCCCAAGGGGACCTGGCGTCAGCCCCAGTGTGCTGAACCGTCCTCTGATATATTCCCCCTGTCTTTCTCCTCCACTGGGTGACATTGCTGAGGCCTTACCAAGGACAATATGATAAAGCCCTGTGCCTGAGCCACAGTGGAAAGGAATATTTCACTAGTTAGGCCTCCATGAGTTGAGTGCAGGTGAATCACACACTCTGTTGTCCTATAACCTTGAAAGTGACTACTGATAAATCCATCTAAAGTCTCCAGTAGACTTTTATTTTGACATATTTTGAGCCCTGTGTT
The DNA here is from genome assembly GCA_032353495.1 of Ctenopoma kingsleyae. Lineage (NCBI taxonomy): Eukaryota > Metazoa > Chordata > Actinopteri > Anabantiformes > Anabantidae > Ctenopoma > Ctenopoma kingsleyae. The sequence goes on from JAUBNQ010000023.1 coordinate 6,971,523, forward strand.
TGTAGAACTAGGTGCAGTCCAAACACTAGTCCAGATTCTCTGTTCAAAGACTTTATGTTTTAGCTCTAAACGTGTGAGTAAAATCTTTTTTATGATATTTATCTGCATCTGGGGGTTTGTGTGTATTCTATCGCAAACTCTATTTTGGTCCAAAATGAGCAGCGAAATTGCACTTTGACACCTAATCTGCATAGATGCAGCCCGAGCCTGTGCCAGGAAAACTGCAAAAGCAAGCACAGTTTAAAAAAGAAATGGACTAGCGCTGAGGAAATTGCGTAAGAGCTGCATTTGCACAAACGCTGATATTGCACCTTAAGGAAAATAGTGTCCCTTTTCTCAGCTAATGAGTTCTCTAAAATACTCCAAATACTTACAGTAGTGTGGAATCAGGCCTAACTAGCTGAAAAGTTGTTCGAGATTTCTCAAATTCCTTCATCAGTTGTGAAGGCAGTGGTGTGACATGTATGTTATTTGACATAGGCCCAGATTTTTTTTTTTTTTTTTGACAATGCATGCAGACATTCTGCCCATCACATTCTTCTTCTAAGAAAAGGTCGGCAAACTGTAAAAATTCAACCACTGAACCTTAAATATTATGTTGTATTGTTAAGGACATCATATTTTTCATTTCATTTTGAGTGTTGCACTAAAAATCACATCCAGACCTCCTCAGGCCAATGAAAACCAATAAATATGAGGTAAATAAGCAATTACATGCAGTTATTGTACATGTATTTCAAAGCCCAACAAAGCATTTTGTGTGGAATGTCCTTGCACTGAGTTCCAAAGGTACAATTATTACAACCTTGTGTATTTTTAAAGCCATCTGCATTAGCGCCGACATGCTGTGTCAAAGGAGGAGTTCCAGTGAAATGAATGAAGAGGCTTCATTTTTTTGTTTCCTGTCTGAACATAGCCTGAACACAGGGCTCATAAGATTTATCTGGTCACACGATTTTTAACCAGATAGCAACAAAGATGTAAAAAAAAAAAAAAAAGACTGTCTAAATCTATGTTTCCTTACCCTTCTCTAGTTGTAACTGTTGTTTTTTGTTTTGTTTTGTTCTACCTCTTAATAGGCAACTGTTAAATATTGTGAGAGGGGTTTTCGGGGGCTTACTGTATGAGTACTAGCAAGTATTACTTCGATAAGAACCACAACACAGACATTGTGCATTGATGGTGACAAGTGTGGCTTAGGCTGACAGAGCTATCACAGGCCAGAGTTTAGTTACTGACTTACATACACTATATATTGTGGATGCACGTTGGAGTCAGTGTGGATAAATTAAAATCAGGTGAGTGATACATGCTAACAGCAGTATTCTTATTATGCAGTCTACAGCTAGTTCAGTGAGTGCTGTCTCTCATGTGAAGTCAATTTATTAATTTTCTGTCGACCAAATGAGTCTCACAACAGTTTCTTTCTTTGTAAACAAGAGTGATACCAAATGGCAAAGTATTTATTTTTCGTCATTTGCTATAAAACTAGACTTTACTTCTCTAATTCTGAGATATCAGTGATAACAAACACAAACCTGTTTCTGGATGATCTCTATAACATTAAGAGTCAGGCTTCAAAGCATTTCTTGGTTCCAAAACTCATTTGTAAACCAAGTAAGAGAGAATCTAGAACTCTTTCCCTCCCTCTTTCTGCACAAACTCTGATTGAGATCTCTGATATAATTAGCAGAATTTCATACTGACATTTTTTGTGCATGTTAATATTTCTAGGGTTTGATTTTGAATACCTCTGACTGATTTATGACAGCTGCAACGACAGATCTCAGGACAACTTGTATTTCCACATATCTGGAAGTTGAGTCATGACAACTGGACTTCATTCATGTTATGTTGAAATGTTTCACTACTCAGCCAAGTCTGAGCACAGATGAGTCTCCAACTGAAGAAGCTATTTGTGAGAGTAGTGAAGTCTAGTTGCCATAAGTCAGCCTCACCTGGATGACTGAGATGCTTCACTGTGCTGCCTGTAATAAGCATATTTTGTGTCAATTAACAGCATAAATATTGATAGTTTTGGGGAAACATTACTCTCAAATGTACAGTATACCTGGTATGACAGGCATACAACATTATTTCCAAATCTTTGTATAGAAATGTCCCTGACTGCCACCACTTCAACTCAAAACTACAACTGTCTCAGACGTCCTTTGTCCATTCTCTGACACTGGTGTTTTCTTGTGCTGCTTATGCTTTCGCTCTTCTCCGTGTCACCCCACAAGGCTGTCTCATCTCCTGAGTTGAACTGAATAATTACTGTAATTTCTAAAGTGTGTGTTGTGTTGTTCTCCAGGTTCAAGTGGCCAACAACAGCAGAGAACCAGACTTTCTTTCTTTCTCTCTTAAATTAGCCCAGGTTCAGTCTACGCCTTGACAACCATCCTAAAGATTTCTGTCTGTCCAGTGTGGGACTGTCATGCTCACCTCCACGACTTGTGTTGTTTGCCAAACACCCATATCAAAAGCTATGTCCACCAGCTCCACCATATCTGGACAAAGACTTTACCTGCCTAAACGCTGAACATCCTGCTGTCTGCAGCCTACTAAATATCCAAAGGACCACTGAGCTACATGCTGACCTGGATAACAGACGGTGCCTGGGCTGTTGGGAGACTGCCCAAGGGAGGCCTGCAAAGTCTTCAACCTTCACTGTATGATACAATAAGTAAAGTGCAGGCATTATATTCACATTTGTACACATCATGAGACTCTCCAGAGTTTTCTTACTTTGGAGGATATATATTCTAAGCTTGCTTGACTACAGTTTAGTGGTCTTGATGTGAGAAACCTACACAAATACAGTATGATTAGTTACTTATTCTAGACATTAGACAGATATATGCATTATAGTTCATATGTGTCCATGCACAGAGAGGTGTTTGCCAATGTTTTCTACACACGAGGTGTTGCTTAAAAACCCAGTGATGCAACAGTACATGGCTTTAATGCTGACTGATGACATATCACAGACTACTCACTCGCTCTCACACAGATGTGTAGGTCAGCTGACAGCACTGGTCTTTGTGGTGCGTTCAAGAGGAGAAACTTTAACAAGCGAGTTAAAACTATTTTCATCAGCAGACCATTATCAGCACTAGTTCAAAGAGGTGAGTCTGGTGTGTCAGAGCCCTGAGGGAAAACAATCCAAGCCAATCCATAAGAACCAAGAAAAAAAAAAAAAGCTCAGTCCAGTTAACCTGCAGGCTATTATTTACTGCCCAGCACAATCACATTCTCTAGTTGTGTGACTAGAGTATTGATTTAGAGCTGAAGACATGTGACCTTACACTGCACTGAATTCCAAACTGCTCTGTTGAAATTTTCTGTTTGATGTTAGTTACAGTAACCTTGTGATTTATTGATGTAGCATATCTGCTGATGTTAGCTTATGTTAGCAGATATATCAACAGTAAGTAACAAGACACTGCCCTAGAGCAATACCAAAGTTATGATTGAGCAGCCAAGAATCAGTAGTACTTTTATTCACTAACACAATGACACAGTTATAAATGGCTTTCAACTGTAAAATGTTTTGCTCAGTAAAAATCTAAATAAACTTTGTTTTCAAAAGACAAACGTTACGATTTGTGAAAGGTAAAAAATACATCTGTGTTGAAGAAATGAAATAATCTTGTGACCAGATAAATCTTGTGACCCCTTCAGGGTGTGGTTAGACAGATGACAAAAAATGCAATCTCCTCACTCATTTCACCCTTGACATGTTGCCAAAGCAGCCTCATAAATCAGCTCATATTGGTACAGTGATTCAAGTAGTTTTAGCAGTAGGAATTTTGGGGCCTGCTTTTGGGCCATAAAAGGAGAGGAATATTTTTATTATTTTACCCGCTCACCCGTTTTTTCATCAACCCTGACCACTGTCAAGACATGTCCAGGCAATGCATTTGTCAGGCAGCCACTATCACACTCCTGACCTTTGTGTAGCGCATGTGCAGAAAGGCGAGTGTTGCTCAGCGCTCACACAGCATCAGAATAAATATCTGCCTGAACCATACCTAAGTAAAGAGGACCCCATTTACTGAAGCTGATTCCAGATGAAGTTAAAACGTTAGAACTCTAAAACGGTGCATTGTGGGAAAGTTAATAGAAAGAAGTGTACATGCCACATACACTGCTTTTTTCATTAATCTGAAGAGAGAACAGAGAACTGTTATTTGTCAATGACCTGATGGTGCATTGTATTTACATACAAATGTACTCCTGATAATAGTGATTATTTTTCCTGGGCTGACAGATGTAACAAATACTGATTGAATCAACTCACCGCCTGCATACATGGCAGCCAGCATGATAGAGGAGATCCACGCTATTTCACTGTAGCTGGCCCCTAAGTCCTCTTGAATCTCTTTGAAGAAAATGGAAAGGGCTTTAGGTGTGGAGTAGGCAAATCCAATGGAAATGTGAGCCCCAAACACCACCATCCAGCCCCAGCCACCATCCAGGGGTTTGTAGCCCAACTCATTTGCACGGTGCATGTTCCTGTCCAGAGTAAAAGACACATGTGGGATCATATGATCAAAACAACCAAATACATGTTGTAACTTAAAAGAAAATGATGATAGAAATATTTAATTATAGCAGAACTGATGGATTTAGACTGTTTATAAAGTTGTTTTTTTAAGCTTTTAAGCTGTATAATTTTAGCCGTTTTACTTTCGTGTGCTACCTGTGAACTTCAGCAACCCAACTTCAAAATAAAAGACTCACTATACCAATCTCAAATCATTTTAATAAAGAGATTAACACTAGATGACTGGATGTTGTAAAGTTTGTTTACATGAGTTATGCTTGTATGGTTGTATGTGTTTACAAACATAACTAACTTCATAATGGTGAGCAAAGATCTTTACATATGGCTCACGAGTGTGAACTGAAGCGCTGTTAAGTGTTAAGTGGGCTTTTAAATCATTACTGATGATAATAATAATAATAATAGTTTTGTGCACATGTGACACCGTGTCTGACTAATGAGGCTCACAGCGTTGAGTAGAGCAAAATGACAACATACGTGTTATTACTGCTGTATAAAGAGCAGAGGTTTTGGTCGTAGTCAGCCCAGAGTTACATCCACGTGTTTATCGATGGAAGCCAGATGACTTCTGTAGTTACTCTCACGTTCAAAGTAAAACTTTAACAACCCAGCGAGAGCTGCTTAACCTTACTACTTCTTCTTTTTTATTTACTAAAACTAAAGTACGCATCTTCATTTGTGACACTTTAATGTTACTCCAGATGTTTGAAGTGTCAATAAACGATGGTTGTGTTTCGTTTGAGTCCTCCACGCGGAGTCGGGAGAAATAACTTCACGCGTGGACGACGACCGAAACACGCGTTAAGAAAAAAGGCTGATGTTAAACCTCACACATCCGCGAAATAAAGACAGATGTGTGCATGGATGTATGGGTTTTGAGTAGAGCTTACCTTTCATTGACTTCGCAGCCTGTTTATTTCCACAAAGTGAGCAAAGGTTCAGCCTGCCGCTTTATTTGACGTCTTGTCACGTGGCAAACCCATGGGCTGGGGGGGTTTCTCCTGAGTCTGGGGTAGTTTTTAGGATCACTAGTACTAGCTTTGTGTCAACATGTTGCTCAGCACTTACACTGTTACATCATCCATACATTTACAGTTGATCTGGATGGTTTCAACCATTCAAATCAAATCAAT
>JAUBNQ010000023.1:7008111-7019087 GCA_032353495.1 Ctenopoma kingsleyae
AGTCAATGTGAATCAGACTTCTTTTGTGTTGCTATACCACAAGCAATTTTACAATGTTGGATAGTTGTTGGGACGTGGGGTTTCAGGCTAACCAAATAAAAGCAAATTGACAAATTCAATCTGTCTTATATAAATTTTCATTGCATATCCACAGCTTATTGTTTCAAAACCAGGGCTGGGATGTCTGGTCAACCAAGCAGTACATGAGCTGTAAACATGAGCTGAGGAATATCTGATAGAAGTTCAGAGGTCAGAACGAAGCATGCCTTGGCAGGGATAGAGGGACATAGCCACCTGGTCATCTGGGTTAATTATAAATGAGGCACAGGCCGCAAAGAGGGAAGATGAGCTGGACAGCTGTCTCTTCTGACACACACATAAACACACACACACACATGCACTCACTCAGGATCAGGATCACAGCCCGTATGCATGGTCTACTCTGCTGAGCACCAGGTCCCAGGAGCCTGCCATGGCTGAAAAGTCTTCTGCCGCAGCCAGGTGGAACTGGGGAAAAGTTCACCAATACAGCCGTCAAACTCTTTTTCATTCTTTTTCTCTGTCTCTGTTTCTCTCTTAGAGCCTCCCACGAAAATACAAAAAGAAATATGCTTCTTGGATTTGTCTACTGTAAATCTCTTGTATTCTCACAACTATCCTGATAGGAAATATACCCTAGTGGGTCTTTGTCGAAAGGATTACTTATTTCTCATAAGTTAAACATTGTTGACTAGATGATGAAATGAGCAGAGTGGAGATCATTGTTTGAAAGGCAAAGTTATTGTTATTATTGCCTTATTTAATTTAAGATGTTTTTTTTTTGTTATTTCACGCAGTATATGGACATTTTCTTTCCTGTAAAATACTTGAGAGGAAGGCTGTAACTCCTTGTTCCCAGACCATAGTCACAAATAAACAAAGATATTCATATTATGGGCTCCTCCATTCAAATAGCAATTCGTCACCACCTCCCACTGGCCATACGAAACCCCACAGGTGCAACTGTGACACACACATACCAGCACACAGATCACAATATGAAAAACAGAGAAAATGCTGCTGTAATGACATAAAGAAGGGAAGAGAAGAGAAAGTAAAGCACCGCAGTAACAGTAGAGGGTGAGAAATGGTAAGGGTGAAGAGAGGTAAAAGTGGTGGATATCGACCTGTGTTAACGAGACATCAAGACAGTGAGAAAAAAATTAAGCAAGATTAAGAAATGGAGTAGGGAGTGATCATTTGCCAGAGATTGATACCAGCTTCATGCCTTCCTCACAGGTTTTGTAACTGTACACACACTGGACTTTGAATATCACTCATATTCAGCACCTGTGTCTTTACTTGATAATATTTCACTGGTGTCACAGTGTTGATGGAGGTAAGATGATAAGGCCGATTATTTTTTGCTGATCTTGTACATAAAGTGAAGCACTGCTCGAGACATCAGACACACTGAAAAATTATACTGTGGCCCCATCTGATAGCAAGTTACATGAAATATATCTTGGTTATCCCCGCCAGATACAAGAGATTTAGAAAGCAGCTTTTGTGGAACCATTGTCCAAAAAAGTGCTGACAGCACAGAAACAGCTACCCCCTTCAATGAAAGGGCTTTACAGTATTCAAGTGTCCAGTCACTGGAAAAGCCATTGCCGTGAAGCAGAGAAGTAATCCTGGCAGGGCCTGTCTTTTCACTTAGGAAACCCATAAGAATCCAAGTCCTGAGCAGAATCCCTCCCCTGATGCCCATAGCTGAGATAGCAAAGACGGCACTGGGGCCACTGTGTTTGAAATAAACACAAAACCTGCGTCTGCTGGGAGCAATAAGACTGATGCTAGCATAATCACTCTCATGGCAACACGAGAGTAGTCTTCTTTACATTGCAAATGTCTGAGTGCTACGGGTGTGTTTTCAAAAATATCCCAAGTTTCATGCAAAGCAGAGTGTACATTTGAAAGAAGCTTCCTCATTCGGGGACACATCACATTAACATGTAACCCTTCCTCCAACCTATTTATAACACAAATGCCAGATCATGAAAAGGAAAAATCTACTATTCATTTTTACCATTCAGTTTTTGATTGTCATGTGAACCTGCTTCTTTTGAAGTTCAATCCATAACTTCAGCATTCTTGACAATAATGTTGTTTGTCAGACTCAAACACAGGGACATGCTTAGCCTTTAATTTCCAACCACACAATGACAGCTGGGGGCAATCTGCTGTGTATCAACCAAGCCAATGAGTGTCTTCTCACAGGCATCTGCCTTTGAGAAATGACAATGTCGTCTGTCACTCATGAGCACCATTAAACCAGTCAGGGCCTTGGAGGAGATTTGATTAGCTGGACCTGCCAGCATTTAACTCACTAAGAAAACGAAATGCTTTGCTGTTGTCCCTGTATATCATGGTTGAAACTTGCTGTCATTAGTGCACAGGAGTTAGCCAGAAACACAAGATGGGTGGGGAATCTCATTTAGAGATACAGTTTGATATAAATGTTTCATGGAGGCATGGATTAATTCTGAAATTCATGTGGTTTCGTTCACTCATGGAGCAAGTAGTCAGAAAGCGAGTCAGAATCAATAAAGTAATTTAGTTTATGGTAAAATTATTCACTCTCTTAGGACTGTTGAGTATCATAATATTCTTGTTTCTCACATGTTTGCCAGTTTTAACAACATAAACAAGCTCATGAAAGTGTAGCAAGGTGACCTGAAGATTGTCATCTCAACACGTGTCCTGCTGACGTTTTACCTTGGGTTTTGAATTGCACCCATCTTCAAACTATAAACATGCTCGACTGAAATGAGACTACATAGCAAAGCAATAATCCTTTTATTGAAACTTGACTTTAAAAATGAGGCCAGTGCTTGTGTCATGTCTCAGTCTGAACCACAGCTCACTCTGCTCAGAGAAGCTGGCTTTGGTCACAGCTTCCAGTCACAGCCAAACAAAGCAAAAGTGCCGATCAGCTGCAAGTTGAGCCCAGTTGTTGCTGGGGCTGGAAGACACGGAGCGGAGAGTAGGGTGGGGTGGCGACTAAATGTCCAGTGCGCTGAGGAGAAAACGGGTGGCAGTAAGATTGGGAGTACAGAAAGGGAATACAGGGGATGGAAGAGATCCATCTGGCGTGTTGTATGAGGGATCAGGTGAAGTTTGGCCAAGGCCCGAGGAAGTATCACATGTGACACCTTCATGCAAGAAGGTTACTCCAGACTGAGGTAACCTCTTGTACCACAGGTCTCAGGAAATGCTGACAGACACATATACTGTACATTAGTCTGTACAAACATAAACACACACACTCGGATAAACACTCACAATCACACACATATATTCAGAGATGAAGGCATCCACTGAATCACATTCTCAGCAAAAGCGCTCTTTGCCAGCACTTACTGACTAATCCATACGGCCTAGCTCAAACACAGCAACTTCTCACAGCTGAGTGGTGATACTGAAGTGCTCCAGACAAACAAAGCTTAGCAGGTTACAATCAGTTCAATACTCTGCTGTCCCTCACAGGGCCTCGAGGAATTCTGCACCATGTGCAAAGTCTTGAACAATCATGTACTGTATAATTTCAGCACACATGACACTGATGTGAAAGCAGTTATTTAAGCAAGAAATAATACAGTAATGTAAAGCAGGAGCCTCTTAGAAGACAATGGAAACATTTGGCATATCTGGCATATCAAAAGATAGGGCTTTTCATGTGAGGCAGGAAGCATTCCTGATGAGGAAGGGATAAAAGAAAACCATCAATCTCAAATGTCAGGTCACTTTCCAAAAGATGAAAGAACACTTTCTATTTTATCTATACATCTATCATGCTTCCTTCCATCTATCCATACAGGTTCAGGTTTAGCACTTATATTGTGCATTTATTACAAAGATGATTCTGCTGAGCTTACAGAAACTCCTTCCTCCCTCAATCAGCAGGTGGTGGTCTGGCGATTGACATCTGAGCGAGATGTGATCACAGATAGCCCTCCCTCTCTATTCCACCTGGAGCTGGCCCAGCAATTGTGACTGACAGCTCTGTTCTTAATAATTCATCCAGCTCTGAGTGTCTGAAGGTCACAAGATCATCAGCTTGGGTTTGGGTGCTGAGGAGAGGTGGCACTGTCATCAAATATTTATTGACCTGCTGTACTCCCAACACACTCTCAAAATACACAATCTCCCTCACTAAACACAGCACTGATTCACACCCAGCAGCTTCAGCGGAATAGCAACAGCTCAGATACTGTTTGACTGTGCTGGTTGCAGATCGTGGGGGTCAGCACAATGTGGACATGAAAGTGTCTGTGTGTCTGGTGTGCATGTGTATGAGTGCTGTCTAACTCACTGCACATATGGATTATGAGTCACTCAACAGACATTACTGCTTACGAGCAGCTATGTTATTCTGTTTTAATTGTATGGCCAGATGGGACATATCATTGAATGCACCAGCACTTGCTGCTAATCCAGACTTTATGCAGTCATACAATGAAGTTGCACATACTTAAATGGAAATTCAGCTATTGTCAAGCTGTGTCATTTTTTTTAGATTTGGGGAAACAAGGAGTACAGCAAAGAACAGCATCACTCGAGGAGGAAGAACGTACCTCTCCAAATCTTTAATTTAACAGAGATCATCTCAGTCCCTTGAAAATCCCTGTAGGCGTTATAGCAAATAGAGCAGAAGATCAACCCACTGCTGTGTTTGCATTTGTGTGAAGCCATGCCTTGATTTCAATTTAGATTGCATGAATGCAAGATAATGTAGTGTGTTTCGGTATGAGTGCCAAAAATGAAATGACAACAATACACACTGTACAGTTTTAACTGACTGCAAACACACTAAAAAACACCACTCCAGTTGCTCTGTTTCCCGAAGCTCTGCAACTGAGACAGTGAGTGAAAATTTAACATGACCACAAACAAAGTAATAAAGAATATATATGAATCTCTGGATAAATATTGTAACCTTGTTTTAATGAAAATTTCTTTCATATACAGCAATAAGTGGTCCGCCTATCCTTGTTGTTATTTAGAGCACAGCAAACTCCCAAAAAGCTATTGAACCAATCTGAACCATTACAGCCCCCAAAGTCACTTTTCTGGTTGCAATTCAGAGCGAAGTGAGCAGCAAGAACCTCCATATGTGGACATGTCTCCACCAGTCAAGCCCAGCAGCTGTGGAGACGCCAGCAAAACTGATGACCTAATGCTAGTCCTGCTTCATCATGATCACTCCTGAAGGAACTCACACACAGAGCTGTTCATACACACTGAAACACACAGCCCCACTCTGAAGCCAAGGCATTACGCTCCACTCACTCCCAGATTTCAGGCAGGTGCTGCTGTTGTTTGTCGGGGCGTTTGGCAGCGCAGACTTGGATTGCAGCATTTCGGTGCATCTGTATCAGCTTGATACGAGCAGTTACGTGTTCCTGGTGGTATGCTGCAGACCTCACTCACAGGGTCTAATTGTTCCAGTACAACGTTTCTCAATCCGAAAGAGGAGTCTATGAATGTTTTATGGCTCTTTACGAATGATGGGTTTGCACAAGACAGCATAGTCATCTAGCAAATCAGCATCTGTGTGTGTGTGTACGTGTGCATGCATCTGTATTTTAAGGGTCTATACTATATCTGGGTCTATACTATATCACCTAGGTGTGAAGGAAAGCGCTCTGCTGCTACCTAAATCTGCGTATTACACCTGAACTGAGGGGATCTGGGGATGCTGAGAATAAGAATGCATATAAAGTAGATGTGTGACTTGAATAAGTGTGTGGTTGCGTGAGTATAGTCTGCTGGCAAGACCTAGCCACTGTAAATTACAAAGTTGATTATTTATTTTATTCATGAGGTAAGACAGGGATTATTTATCATGTCGTAGGTGAGTAAATATCAGTCTCAGATGGAGTGCACTCATGCGTGAGTGTAGACTCATTTTCTCCCTCTTAGAGGCTGATGAGTTTGGAGTAGAAGTGTGCACATATGAGGTGGATGTATCCAAGATGACTCAGGTGGTGTGGTACGACACAGTGGAAGAGGGTTTGGGTTGGGCAAGGAAAGGAAAGGAAAGGAAAGGAAAGGAAAGGAAAGGAAAGGAAAGGAAAGGAAAGGAAAGGAAAGGAAAGGAAATGTCTTTGCATGCATTAGGTCTATTTCAATAATCCTCTAGGGGCACACAGCTGTACAGCTTTGATCAACTAACTTGAATATCTGTTCATAAAGGTTTGTCATCCCATGCATTAACATAAGCACGCTCTGTTAATGTTTTATCAAGGAGGTTTTTGATGTTACACAATGCTTGGATGTATCGTAAGATGAGGTTTATCTTTTATATACACCCATATAATTTATGTCACTGTACCTTTGTCACATTAATTAGTAAGATTAATGAATCAGAAAGGTTAAATTACTTAGCTGGTGACATTTGTTTTGCTATATGGAGGAGATGTCACTGTTAAGTGAATTAATTTGATAAATGTTAGTCAGATAGCACTCATGCAGCTTCTGTAATTCTTACAAAAAATTTAGCTGTTGTTGAAATTGTGTCCAAAGAACAAGCCATGGCAAACGACTGCACATTATATGGATATATGGAAGATATGAGTAGTTGTGTTGAAGCTCAGGGGATGGATCCACAGGTGTTAAACAGCTAAGCGCTTTATCTGCTTCAGGGGAAAAGATGTTATTGAACCAGGAAGGCTTCTAAGACAACCCCTCTCTGCAGGGCAATTCAAAGACCAGAAGTCAAAGGTCACTGTGAGCAGCAATGGAAGCCATTTGTTTGGTTGTCATGGCTCAACAGGTGAGGCCTGGGCGGGGGACCAGGCTTCTCAAAACATGTCACCCAGCAAGAAAAAAAAATAGCACCAGAGGCTCAATATCAGGAATGTCCACACATGGTCACTCACTCACCACACACATCACAACAAACCTGTGTTTACCCTTATTCCGCCCAGTGTTCACACTACAGTGTTTGCTTTGTAGATTTGTGAGGGGAGGCTGCCCCAAGAAAATGCATAGAGATTGAGAAAAAATGGGGGGGGGGGCGCCCACGACCACCATCGGTGCACAGCACAGTTTGTTTTTGTTTCAATGTCACAAGGTTGAGTTTTTTCAGGGAGACACCAGAGCTGCACCTGTGCTACAAGTGCCTCTGGACTGGTAACTACTCTCTCACTGAGTTGTTTTGTATAAGACCCAGCCACTGGGTTTCAGCCGCAGCAGACTAATCATCACATTCAACACGTTGCCGCACACATTCCTCCTCCCTTCGGTCCTTTGTGAGAGCTGTGCAGCCAGTGAAGCATTTTCTATAGAAGCTGCACAGCTCAATTATTCAGCTTTTGGGTAACTTCCATACTCTCACAATGAAGCCTGATTAGTTGTTGGCCTCAAATAATTTAAAGCTAATTTACATTATGTCCTACATTTATGGGCAAAGTGTCCAAGTTAATATAGCCTACTAAAAATTACTATATCCTGCATTACACAAAAAAACTCTTGCTGGTTCACATTATTTCTAGTGTTCATCTACCAGCAAAATACTTTATATACCCACTATACTCAAGTGTCGTTCTAGATTTAAAGAGTTTGCTCTTCAAGTATAATAATTAATTAATTATTACAACACAGACTGGACATATATAGTGGTGGTACAGTGATTCTAGTTTGTTATAGGAACAAATTGTGAATTCCTCAGCAAAAACTCACAGGCTTCTTGTCGTAATCATGAAGTAAAGAGAAGCTACTTCATCACGACTCAGTATGACGTGTCACATTACTTTAGGGGGCAGAACAAAGGTAACTAATGACCAAGTAGTGAATAATGAATGCATCACGGGTAGTTATGATTCAGAGTTAGTGAGGAACAATTTATGCAGAAAGCAGAGACTAACGAGTCATTAATATAATATGTCTCACGCTGTTCTCTTGTGACTTACCAGTATCTATTATTTAGTGCTCAAATTTTGGGTTATTCAGTAACCACTTACTATTGATTAATTAACTATCATGCCATTCCTGATTTGTTTCCCACGAGTTTGTAACACATTTTTGTTTACTCTTTTATAAATCTTTGGAGTTTGTGAAGTAATAATTGTTCATTAGCGTATATTGTGTATATATTTGTCTGTATCTATTTATCTGTATCTGTGAGTATAATTGTGAGTGCCTTTTGATGCATTGTTATTTGTAATAGAGGACAATGAAAGGAACAACTGCTTCTTTACTTAAATAAACGGTTTGAGTGCAGCTTCTAAAACCGGTTACCAGCTGCAAATGCACATGAATAGACAAAATAGACACCATACAGTCTCCTTAAGAGGTAACTCAACATACCAAGTTCTTTCAGAGAGCAGATCAGTCAACTAACTAGCATGAAGTTATGGTCCAAAGCTGAACACGACAGGCACATTAAATGAATTATCAGAAGGGGCTCTGACTATTTCAAAGCTGTAAAAACAAGGCACTACACATGAAAACATCTGGTGCATGTGTGTGTGTGTGCATGTGTGTGTGTGTGTCTGAGTGAGAAAGAGAGTAAAAATATAGCAATTTTAGCCCAAGATAAATATGTGGTATATCATCATCTAAATTTTCCAACAGTCCCAAGGCGCAACAAGTACAAACACACACATACACACACACATGTCCTATGTCATCCCATCTTGATGGGCTCTGCAATAGAGATGATTATGTTTAAATGCTGCCGTTTAAAGATAAATGAGCAATAGTAAGTAATGATCGCTTATTTCCCATCTGCCTGTGCATTGCTCAGCAGCTGAGCCTTGTGAATGAATGTCAGTGTTCTCAATGCACAGAACTACTCCGGAGCAGCAATTTATCTTACACATTACAACCACATAATATTAAGCATGCAGCAATTCAGAGGCTGGTACCCTAAAAACATCCCAATCATTGTTAGAAAAATCTGAAACAATGGTGCAAACACATGAAACACAAATGAAAAGCAAAAAAGAAGAACTGTTGTTCTTTGTTACCACAACAGTCTTTCTGGTTCTGACTCATGGGCCTGTAAACCAGATAGTGAGAGAGTTTTTTTACGGAGAGCCTAATGTTTTGCATGTTGATTGAAACCAGGCTATTGACATGCAGGAGAGTGTTGTAGGGTGATTGAAAAAGCAACTGTTGCAGAGGGAAAATAAAAGACGGTCCCGGGCTGAGAGAGAGAGGCCCCCAAAAACCATCCTGCACACACTAACGCTCTGACAGAGACTTTACAGCTTCTCCCAGAGAGAGTGAGAGAGAGACGCCTGTGTCGATACATTATTCTGTTTTTGTTTGACTTGGTTTCTTCTCTTTTACTGTCTGTTTCCCCTGAATCTTTTCCCCTCCCACTCTTTTTCTTTTTCTTTTTCTGTTGCTCTTTTTCATGTCCTCCCTCGTTCTCTCCTCCCCACGCACACGAACATGTGCACACGCCAAACAAGTCTAGGGCATGCAGGTGTGAAGGTTGTGTAAGCAACGTATCCCAGGTGCAGATCAAAAGTTCCTGCTGTGACAAACGTTGCATTGCCTTTCCACATTCCAATACATTATTAACCTTCAGTTTCATTCGAATTGTTTGAAAGATTAGGCACTAAACAACAGATCTGAACATCTGACACGTCTGTTGTTTATGTCATATGAGACAGAGACTTCAAAGATTTTCTGACGAGGTTAAGCTGGGTGTAAAATCTGTTTGTCAGGTCAGTTTGAGTGAAATGGGAAAGCTGACAAAATTAGCATATATTGAAATTAGTTGAAATATGTGTTGAAACTGTTGCGTTGAGCGTGACGGGCAGCTTTTATGTCTGCTGACTGTGACCTGCATTTAGAAGAGACGACCACGGTGTGATTGATAATCTTCCAAAGAGGAATTAAATCGAAGAGGTAAGCTTGGCATAGACGCACAGACTCCCATCTGACAGTGCTAGAGCCCATATAATTGTCACCAGATGGAGAGTTTTCATTAAACCCCGTGGAGTTATGATGACAAACTGGCGTTGAAATCTATAATTCTCTCACAATTCAGCAGGAACCTCAACAGTAAGAACTGAAAAATGTTCATCAATTTACAGGTGAAGTGAGTTAATGGAGCAGCTCTCTGCCACATACTGCAGGTTTAATTCAACATTAAAGGTTAGTGACAGAGACTTTATGTACAGTTCATGTCAAACTGCTGGACCAACATTTTCTGCATGAGTAGATAGCGCTTAAGTTATTTTAGGTAAGAAAATTTGCTTTTAGCAAGTGTAAAAGTGCTGCTCGTGTGCATGCTGCTGTTATTATGCTTAAACTGCTGGATGCTTTCTACCACAGAACTGTCTGATTTATCACACAAGACAGCTTTCGCACTCACCACACAACCATATGACTTATGTGAAAAGGTGTGAAATTGGTCATCAGGGACAACAAGAAAGGCACCAGCATACCTATAACTAAAAGTACTAAGATGCCAAGATATTTAACCCTCATGCTGTGTTCATTTCATGTTAAACAATTTAGTGTTCCTGCTCAAAAATGACCGTTCCATCAAGACCCATCATAAAAAGGTAATAATACATATAATATCACTACTTGTTGTGTTAGATATTTTTATCAACTTGAGTTCATGTGAAAATTACAAGTTATTATTTGTTATTTATGGCCTGTATGGCTCATTGAGCTGAGCTCATACATGTTGAATTTGAATTCTAAAAAACATAATTTCTGGATTATTTTAATTATAAGAAATAATCAGATGAAACATAGTATAGTGTTTATCACAAACTACTTTATGTTAAAGCTACCATGGACATTTGTTTTGAAACCATTTAAAATTTGTATACAGTCACATAAAGTAATGCCTGTTTTGTTCCGGGTCAAAAGTGACCGGTAATATTTGATTTGTTTACAAAGGAAATTATCGCAAAACTACACTTGACAATTTCATAAGATCAGTGTCTTAGAACATTAAGGAA
>JAUBNQ010000023.1:7024374-7039777 GCA_032353495.1 Ctenopoma kingsleyae
GCCTACTGGGTGGTTTTGCTTTTTAAGTGCATTTGTGCTGCAAATGCCTGCTTTAGAATATCTAGACAGAGAGCTCAGCAATTAAAAGTTTTTTTTATTAAATGTTCAAGTGCAAATGCGGTGAACTGTGGTTTTAGTGAATCACTATAATTTATGTCCAAGCAGTTCCTTAAAAAATGTCTTTCTCTGACCCTTTCCTTCTTTCCCACTGGCTGGTAAACACACTCTCTCTCACTCTCTCTCTCTCTCACTATTTGCGGCATCAGTTAACACACCATCTAATTGCCATTTCTCCACAGTTAATGATACATTTAAGATAAGGTAATGATGCTGAATGAATTGCTTGTAAACATATACAACGCACTCCAAGGGAGAGGCCATATGGTCTGCCATGCAGTAAATGGGTATCCAGTTACTTCAAATAAATTGAATTTTCCACCTCTGGCCTGTGGTGCTATTGAATGTGTTTGAAGACCTAATTGAATTTAGAGTGGCAGACCCTTCTGATTAAACTGGCTAATTAAACCACCCAGTGGATGTCAAACAGCCCGGTCTTTGTGTAACCAACCACGAAATGTGACAGGTCAAAGGAGTTCAATGTGAAACACCAGTGTAGTAAATAATAAAATATGCATAGTTCGTTACAGAATGGGCTTCAAGTAAAGAGTGATAATTAATTACATTCTATACAACAACAAAAGCTTTCTTTTAATTCCCTTCAGATACTGAAGAGAGAACAAGAGTGAGACAAAGACAAAAGACAGAATGAGATCCCTCCTTGGTACAAATGCATTCACACTAAAAAACACAGAGACAAAGAGTGCTGGCAGACAGAAAGCTGTTTGGCTGCCGCAGCCGTGCAACACAGAAGTCACCTTACAAAGACTAAAACAAGCACATTCCTCTCCTCACGCCGAACAAATACTGTTCCAGGCCATCGCTTCTTTTATGAAATATTCTATTGACAAGGCCTATTAAAACAACCACAGCCAAATACACAGGAGAATTGCCTTTCCCCACCCTGCTTGTCAAAGAAGCTGTAAACCAACAAGCCATGGCTTCAATTTGGCTTTGCAGGGTAAGGATGTGAGCAATGTGGATACAAGTAAACACCTGTTGAAAGGACATGAAAACCAACCGCCATATTGGCCCTACTTTCAACAATGCATACCTTCATTGCAGCTGACGCATGTGGCTTTAAGTTGTAAGCACAACAAACAGGGCGAGCACCTCGAACCACGCCTACCTCGTGATGGAACAGGTTCTGGAGCTGGTATGGTTTGTCTCTCATCACTTGCCATTGGGCCGCCAAGCTCCTGAGCCTTACCAACTGACAGGAACTTGGCACAGCACACCATGATTCCCTCTCACTATTAGACAAACACTGATGAGAAATGTAAATGTTAACACACAATTTCAATACATAGCAGATAAAAAAAACATTATACACAGATACAAATAACAAGAGCTGTGGTGTTTGGACACCTGCAGATCATGTGGTTGCACCAATGGCCACACCTAACACTTTACTGTAGTCAGTGTTAGGTTCATGACCTAAGTGAAACATCTGCTCCTTTTGTGGCCAGTATCATTCAGCTTCATTCGGATGTCAAGGAATTTCTCTAGTCAGCCACTAGATGTGTAATCAAATAATCATCTGGTAATTGTTTAAAAAAATGTACCGAAATGTAAACAATTCTCCACAATAACAGCATTATTAAAGTACTGGCTTGTCCCATAATTGTTGCAAATTCCACATAAAATAGGTATTTGAGAAGGAAATTAAATAAAGATAATAATATATTCACTAAATTGTGCTAACCTTAAATTTGAAAATACTGAAAGTGCAAAGAGTGCTCCACAACTTTCCAATTTCGCTTGTGTGACATATTTCCTGTTCCTTTGGGGCGCAAACATTTTTACCATAGACTCACGTTACAACTGGTGCATATGCACTGGAAGCCCCTCCAATACAAAGTATAGGAGAACCTTGGGACGCAAAATCTTGCGCCCAAAGACCTCCCACAAGACCGCTGTTACAGCTTCAGACACACAGACTGTGTATTCTCACGTTAATTTAAACTTTTAAAGCAGTGTGATGCATGATAATGGTGCTTTGGTTTATAAATGGTGATATGTGGTTAGAGTGCATCTGAAATCTGACTTGCACATATCTGTCAAACATAGGTCTTACTGGTTTTATTTACAATTATGGACGAGAGGATAACATCTGCTCTCTTAGGACAGATGTTCCAGGTAATGTTGTGCCAACTTTAGGCTGGGAAAACTCTTTCACACAACAAAATGTGTTGGCTGGAAGACTTTTGATGATGTTGGAAGATAATGCTTTTCCTCACCAATAACACTACATTACCACACTGTCAAAGCTGGTAGTTAAACCAGGAGAGGTAAAACAGGTCCTTCAATTCACACTGTGTTAGACCAGAGGATTTGAATACATGCAAAATCTGAGCACTTACCCATGCAGACTACAAAGAGAGTAGAGGTGGACATAGCACATGTTGTATGCTATATCCCCTTATACTTCCTTTTTCTGCACATCTGTCTTTCTTTTCTTTTCCCCCTCTTCCCCCATGTTCTCCCCCTTGTAGGCCACGCATCACTCCAGTTAGCAGGCACCTCAGTATCGACAGAAATGCCCAAACTGTTTCTGCTTCCTATTAGTGAGGCATCTCCACGCTTCTACAACACCCGTTAGCCATCCAGTCCCAGTATGATGAGTTGGCTGGGTTTCACGCCACTCCATTTTATAGCTGATGAATAGCTGCAGCACATGGTTTGTTATCTTTGAAGATTCCAGGAAGATGAGCGTGATGAATCACTCCAGGCCTTACACATCAATCCCCCATCTCACCATCACCACCAGCACCACCACTGCTGCCATCACACTGCCCCTCCAGCACCAAAAAGTGAAATGTGAACAATATGTAGAGAATCAACAAGTGTGCCTATGGCTACTGCTTTCACTTCACCCAGCCCCAAAATCTTCTGACATGTCTGCATTGACACTTTCATTCCATTCCAGCTGTGTAAACACCAATATGCTTGGTGTTAAAAACGTACATGCAGAAAAAAAAACAAGGGCTCATCTGGTGCAGTCATTATCCTCTGCACAATGCACTCTCATGACAGACTCACGTCCACTCTCATCAGTCACAACTTCACACAGCAGCACACAGGAGAATGGGCGTGGGGTTGAGTGTGCAGACTGAACCAGACATGGTAGCAAAAGCTGTTAATGCTTTCTTTACGATGGGAATTCTTTGTGTGAATCTGTGTTTCTCAGAAATAAATCAATCCATACTGGGGAGGAGACATCACCTCAGTTTGATGACATGTGAAGTGTCTGATCCCTCAAGGACAAATAAAACTATGACTGGAAAGTAGGCGCACCGTTGTGCCGCTCAGTGCCATGAATTTATGACAGACATAACAAGTCACAAACCTCCACATTAACACACAAACATTTCGCTCTTTAAACTGACTTTGGTGCACTGATCAAAATTGTACCCTGGCATGTGCCTGTTGCACTAGTAGAAGTTATTTGTGTGTCAGGTCAACCACTTAATAAATCACATTAAAATACATGTCAACAGTCATCTCAAAATAGACCCACAAAGTCCCTGGTCCACATCCACTGTCTGTTGAAGGAACATCAAAATGCAGGTTTAACATGCTTGAGGTTGCTGCAAATGTCCAGTTACTTTTAACTTGTGTAGCAAATACCCCGCTAAAAGGGAAACACATCAGTTCTGTCTTATTATCAGCTCTGGAATCCAATAATGGGCCAGAAGCTCGACAATTTAAAGTTCTTATTATTTTATAGATATACATTTTGTAGATTGCAATTTCATGAAGGCTATGCTGGAAGAAATGTTGTGCAATTATCAAATGTGATTTGATAACACACAATACTGCAGAAAAAACATGCTTATTACACAACCTGCAGCTCAACTTCTAAAATATTTATATTAAATGAAAACTTATCATATCATATCTATGTTAAAGTCAGCGTAGTTGTTTACCTTAGTGCTGAAACAAAACCACAGTGTGTATGAGAAGTCGACCACAAGTCGCCATATGAAACTTTCTACGCTTTATAAAAAATAGCCTTGCCAAACTATATACAGTATTTTTTACATCAATTAAGTTCACGTTTGACTGATTCATAATTGGTCCACTCATACTGGTAGATATATTAAATGTGCATTCGCTTTAAAGACATTTTAAAGTTCAAAGCCCCAATTCTGAACATAATATGATTTCGGGACAAACTGCACACATTGTAGTAGGACAGTTGTCCTCCGTTGCTCAATTTTCCACCACCAGTGAAGTCATGTTTTAACAGCATCTCATTTCTCAGATATTTTCCTTGCTTCTACGAGCTGGAGGCCTCACCTGTAGGCTACTGTGCTCACTCACACATGCAAGATGCAATGTGAAACCCTTGCCTATTCACTTGAAAAAGAACAAGGAACCGTGCCACTAAAACTGCCTGCAGTGCTGCAGGTGTGAATATCTCTTTCCTCACTACTGTGATTAATAGCAATGAAATGTGGGACTTCTCCCAACACGAAACAATCACAATGGCTCTGACAAAGTCAATCAATATGATCTGTCAGTGCCAGGAGAAAAAATGTGAAGAGAAAAAGTGTTTGTGGGGCCAGGAGGCTGACAGGACCACTGATTTATCGCAGATGTGCATTTTTGAGACAACTGGCAAACATGACTTCAACATTTGGGAAGAATTTGGTGCTATCATGTGGCCATTATGAGAAGCACTCAAACGGTGAAGAGATCAGTGTGGATGCAAAACAAAGCAGACACACATGCCTAGGTGTTCCTGTACATACAGCTGCACACAGTCACGAACACAGATGCTCACCTGTGCAAAACATCAGCATGTGCAGTATTTATAGATGCTGGGAGAAGAGGTATGCTGCAATGTTAAAAAAAACAAAACAACCCCAAACATTAAAAAGTTGTTTTGCACTCAAAGCTTACACTGAGTTAAACCTTTAACAGAAAAAAGGGGCCAAATTATTCAAAAGTAAAAGCATTTATTACGTAGAATTTAAATAGTCTTAACTAACAAATTATTTTAGACAGAATAGGATATTATATTATTTATAAATAATGTATTCATTTATATAATAAAGCAATTAATTATTTGAACTGCAGCATGTTAACTGTTAATTGCGTCAGTATGCAGCAAGGTTAACCACTTTATATACTCCTAGTAGAATGTAAATACATTTATTCAATTACACTACTGTATTAACACAGATTTGTAAGTACTTGTGCTATTGTAACTTCTATTTCTAACAAAATATAAACAACTAATATGTTGTTATATGCTGAGTAGTAGATGAGACAATTACTATGTTCTCCACATTTACATTTAATGCTGCATCATTATTGCTGCTTATACTCTCATGCATTCATAATTATAATTCAGTAATATATATTACATATATATATATATTACTGACTTAAGTGTACTGTGATTCTAATAATAATGTAGTGGAGTGCAGTGTTTTACTGCAGAAATTGATTGTAGTATTCACACTGAAGTAATGTCTGCAGTTGAAATGTGGATTGGGGCTCACATCAAGAACAGATGTAAAGCAGTTGTATTCCTTTTGACATGCACAACACACACAACCATGCTCACACATACACGCGCGCACACACACACACACACACACTTGACCACATCTTAGCATTTTCTTAATCAAACGTCAACTAGGACAATGTCTTTATAGCAAACTGAACAGTTGGGTGCATCATATTAATTGGATGCTATACATACATGCACCGAATAATAGCTTGTAGAGCTGCTCAGTGAAGTTAAATCAGGTGGTGGATGATGTATTTCACAATTCCCTGTGTGAAGACTGGAGGACACACAGTGCACTTCCTCTTTTTGTTTTACATCTAAATCTTGATTTCGGTCTTGCTAAAGAACACTTCCACAACGAGATTGTTATGGCATTCAAACCCATTATGTTATTATGGCTTGTTATAATGCGATTACAGAGCTTGATGTCGGTGATTGTCTCTTTAAGAAGCAGTGAGAGTGAGAGGAGGAGGTGCGGTTTCACACCCCGGGGTGGGAAACATGGGCGGGGCCAGCAACCGCTGAGTGACAGCCGCCCAGAGGCTCTTCAACACCGTGACACACCGACAGCCGCGAACGACCAATCAGATGAGGTCTCGACCCGTCTGTCAAATCGTATCAGCCAATCGCGTTGATCCATGGGAGGTGCGCGGACTCGCTGTTGTGCATCCAACGTGGGACTACGGAACGGGCACGGAAAAAAAAGTAACTTAAAAAAGGAAAAAACTCATGGTGGTGGTGCACGGTCTGAAGGAGGAGGGGGTGATGTTTTGCTTTTAATCAGATCGTGGAGATTTTGTGACCACAAACGGCACCGATAAGCAGTTGGTTGAGTTCTGCTGGGACGGACCGAGGGTATAATTTCAAAGTTGGATTTATTCGTCCGCGGCGGTGAAGCGCTGTTGAGATTTGGACGATACGCAGCGCTGGAGGACTCTGTTGCCGCGGGTCCTCATTTCTTTATCACACCTTCAGTTTTCTGTGGTGGGCTGTTTATATCAGCACCAGAAGTCACTGCCCACTCTGTTTTGTTTTTGTTTTTGTTTTTTTTTGCTACGTTTTTAACAGTGTTTGCTGATAAGTTATTTTTGGGCACTCTCCGGACGCGCTGTGTCCTTTTAACGTTTTGCTGTTGCATGTTTTGAAACATGTCACCAGAAGCAGAGGTCCAATGGAGAAACTAGTTTTTCGCCCTTTTATGGACACACACGCTCACAACTTAAATTTAAGTTCGGGGCGACACACACGCTGACTGACTGGGAGCTTAGCCTGATTTTACTGGCTAATCTCTGAATCACCTTTTTAATATTTAGTCCGCGTCGGACACCGG
The DNA here is from genome assembly GCA_032353495.1 of Ctenopoma kingsleyae. Taxonomy (NCBI): domain Eukaryota; kingdom Metazoa; phylum Chordata; class Actinopteri; order Anabantiformes; family Anabantidae; genus Ctenopoma; species Ctenopoma kingsleyae. The sequence continues at coordinate 7,031,346 of JAUBNQ010000023.1, forward strand.
GGGAGGAAAGTTGGACCGGCAACTCGCGTCCTAAGTGACTGTTATCAGGATGGAAAACTGCACCGCGGTTGTTTCTACGAGCCCCTGAGTGTAAATAAGACAATTCATGCGCCATAAAAGAGTTCAGTGTCTCCGACGCTGCGTTAATATTCCAGTTTGTGGGTGCGAGGACAGAGCTCAGCGGCTGCGCTAATAAAACTGGATACAAAATGGCGGCGTCCCTGGGACAATTTGGATATGTTTCTCCAAGTGTCTTTTATTTAATTTTGACGGTTGTATTGTTTAACAGTTATGGGTTCGGCTTAGACTCGCCTTGTGCCCAGAACTGTACCTGCAGCGGTGACTCGGTGGACTGTAGCAGCCAGGAGCTGACAGCTACGCCTCTGGACCTGCCAGCCCGGACTGTCTCCTTGTAAGTAAAGCGCTCAGTTGTCCTTATCTATTTATTGACCAGTCCATAACGGGGTTACAGTGTCGTAAAGAAAAGAAAAGTGCATTATGCAATAAATGAAAAAACTTTTGTCAGTGACACATAAATAGGCATTAGGCGGTGGGGCTCAATCGATGAGGTTTTCTCTCCAGGAATTCAATATCTCAGAAGATTTTTGTGGTTGTGCTTGAACAATTGTCTTATCAGCTGTAACAGTAGGAGATGTCCACTGTCAAAAATCACCAGACATCACTTTTATTCCTCTATTCGTAGCAGTAACTTTGAGCGGGTAAGTTTGGTAGTTAATTGCTCCTCATTGTGTTGGGGACCCCCTACTTCTCTATTAAAGTCCCCCTGAGTCCCCTGCACCCCTCTCTGACAACCAGCTCAACAACACAAACACAGTCAGTTTACCAGCATTTGTCTTCGCTCATACAACTGTCAAGTTGTTTGAGTTTGACATTCTTGAATTTATTGTCTGTTTCAATATTATCTGCTAGTTTTGCATATATATATATATATATATATATATATATGTATATATATGTGTGTGTGTGTGTGTGTGTGTGTGTGTATACATTTTAGACGATGGAAACAGCTCTATCGGTTGCCTTTAAAATTGAACTTATATTATGATTTTTCTTTATGTTTCAGACTTGGACAGGTTTGTGTGTATTTTACCTAATAATTCCTTGTGTAATTCTGTCCTTAATTTTAAGTTGCTGTCATTTAACACTTCGTTACTTTTGGAAATTAAATATTACAGACCATGACGGCTCATCATCGCCCCTTTGCAGTCAACAGGGTATTTCTGTGGTTTCTAATATAGCTATCTAAATATGTTTTCATATTTCCAAACTATCCCATGGGTGAGTTAACAATTAAATTAAAATGTGCCATAACAAATAAACCTCTACATTATTCAGTCAGATTTATGACCGGTATTATCCTCATTACATCTCTGTGTTGCTAGCTGTAGTTCACAAATTCAGTGACAGTTCTGTCACAGCCCATTTAGGAAATAAGCCAATTTGTGACATTTTTATTAAACATCCTACACCGTTTAGGGAGCTTCTGCACTTATCAAACTGAATGACACAGTTTATTTACAGACAACGCTAGTCTTTGTCCTCCCAATCAACATTTTGCCTCTCACCACAACCACTGTGTCCAGTGGCAATTGTGAATCATCAGTGACAATTAGGCGTCTTGTTTCAGAGTTTTCAGCATCTGTTTGTGTGTATATGTACGCGATGCTGGGAGCATGGGGTTAAAGACCGAAGACCCAAAGCCAACTCTGGCTCCCAGGTTCCTGTGTTAGGCAGTTTATCTTCCCCTGGGAAGTGCGGAATGCAACTTTTTAAAAGTTCTCTAAAAACATGAATAACAGCACTTGTGCCCGGGTTGCCTCATTGCCCCGAAGCACCACTCAGCCAAGTTCAACTGTAGATGCTGTTTATCATGCATGCACACAGACACACACAGATGTACTGCTCCTTCAGTCGTCATGGGCAAAGGACAACTATTGTGGGACAAATGGCCCAGCCGAAACAGCTGCTCTAAACCTTTTGGTTTGTGTAAAGATAGGGTTCTGCACGGACTCAGTCTCGTTCCAGTACTGCTTTTATCTCGGCCAAACCTTATCGGTCAAGATTTAAGGACTCGCAGTATTGTTGCTTTCAAAGGGAATGGCTTTATGGCTTTGAGTTATCTTTTAAAACACCTAGGTTGCGTAATTCCACAACACTTGAGATAGTCACTTTATGTTGGCAGGTAACTCAAAAGGAACCAGCTCTGTTCCTCTGGGGTCTGTAAACGAGCCAGATTAGTAGATGATTACTGTAAACCCTAAGAGGCAAGTAAGGACAATTTCAGTTGTGGCTCAACATGATCCCATTATGCCAAATCCTGTCCACTTGAGTGGGTGAAATTACTTTTTGTGTTGTGGTTTGAAAGTTGTTGTAGTTTTTCATTGCTGCCTGTGGGTGTATGCTATTCACAGACGAAAGGAAAGCTGTAGTATTCAAATAACAAGTTGTTTTAGCAAGGCATAATACAATTCAGCAGCAATAGTTTATGCTGTCACTAAAGCTGACTTAGAGTGTCAGTTTGCACAATGCTGTGGTTTTAAACAAAGTGCATTTGTCCATTTCTACCTTCAGGCATCTGAGCCAAATGAAATCAGTTTCTCTGTTATGTTTACACCAGGGAGGGAACAGCAGCAGCAGCAGCAGTGGTGTGAGGGAGAACTTTATTGGTGGGTGTCAGTAAACAAAAGAATCTCACCAATTAGTCCTACATTTACATGTGTTTCATACAAGCTCAAGGTCTGTGTTCCTGCTTTGCAGTCAAAAATTAATATTCACCCAGAGATGATGAATCCAGCTTAAAATGAATGGAGATTTCCCACCCTTTTGTGTGGGTGAAGATTGATTGTGCTACCATTCAGCTGTTGCAATTATCATTATCCAGGCTGTTAAGTTTGGATTACAGTAATGAACAGTGTAGTAGTACCTCACAGAAGGAAATTTTAAAGGAGAATTGTCCTATGTTCAGCAGCATGTAGGAGAGTTGCACTGAATTTTGAGCAGATTACAAGGCTACAAGCTCTTTCTGGTCGGTATGAAATGCTAAATTTTATTTAAAATAACCACAAGTGGTTAATCAAGAGTGTTTAGGAGGAATTGGTTAACTGATTACTGACGCCACAGGAAAAAGTGCAGCGGTTCACAGTCCAACAAGAGCATACCTGTACAGTACTGATGATGTCACCACCATGTACATGATCTTAAAAACTTGTGGTTTTCTGGGATTTGTCAGTATTAGTTCCCATAATATTAATGCTTCAAGCATAGATGGGAACTCATTCCAGCTGAATCATTACTGTTGTATCAACATATAAATGGTTATAGATGCTTAATCCTCAGTGTTCCAGATAAATTATCTGTCTGCTCAAGGCACAGACAGTGAAAATGGACCACTGGCCCTGTGTTGCCTAAATAATGGCTGCAGCCAAGTTGACGTCACGTATAATCTATGCACGAAAACCAAATAGGAGTTCTGGCTAACCCATACCCTGACAAGTTACATATAATATTATTGAGTGTAGCTTGTAACTCACTTGAATATGTTGAAGCCACAAGACATAATTAAGTAAAATAAAGTGATTATTACTTACTTCATTATACTCTGTTACCTCTTTCTCTGTGATAGCATTGATTTTAGTCAGATTCAGTGAACTTTGTAGCAGTAATTCTGGGACCCTTGATGAATATTTGGCCAGAGAAGATAGGTAGCTTGAGGGAACATGTTGGCAGTTTATCCATCAGCAGTAGTCCCGTGGATCCCAGCGGAGAAGGAACCCCTAATGCTTCCCACGTGTCAAAATAATCTCACTTTAGAACCCTGATTGTAATGGTGCCCTGTGAGAAGGTGGCCTTGATAATGTTTTGGGGAAACTGACATGTTGGCACATTGTGGCCGAGCAGAGAGACGGTGGAGGACGTTGGGCTCATTAGGCTCCTGGAGAAAATGTGTGGTTAGGTTAGAGAATAAAAAAAACTTAAGATTATTAGGAACTTATTTCAGTATTAATGTCCCAATTAATTATTAATCTACACAGATTTTCAAGGACTGGTACAGCTCCTTTGTCACATATCCTTTGCTGTTTTACATCACTGTTCTAACATTTAACAAACTGACTACCAGTCTCAGATGTTTGTTCATTGTTTCTGATTGATGAATGGCCTAATAACATTCAAAGCAAGTTTGCTCTCACGCAGTCACATTTTCCCTCTCAGGAGTGGTGCCTTATCTTATTTGCAGCCACTGTAATGTGTATAAAAAGCATTTTTGCCCACAGTGCCACCGGCATAATGGGATTTTGCGAGTAAATAAAAGCATGAGCATTACTAATTTTGGCTACAATCGCTGTGGTTGGATAGAGATAAAACAGATACATGGTGTCTGTTTGCCAGCCTCTCTCCATCTTTCTCTCATGTAAGATGGTAAACCCCTTCTTGTTTTTTTACTATTACAGTTTGTGTTTGTGTCATATGTCAGTGTTCTGTCAGGGTGCATCACCAGTTTGCAACAACTCGGGTGAAAAGCAAGAAGCAGCAGCAGCTGTAACATTTCCCAAGTAGTTTCCCAAGTTTCCTGACCCTCAGCCATAATGTGTGGTGCACACCAAAAGCTGTGCTGCAACTAAACCCCAAGCTGTAGCCTTAAACCTCACAGTATAGCCTTATTGGTAAACACCACCCCCAACAGTTGGTTTTGGCTTCTGCCTTCAGGAAATGGGCTTGTGTTGGTGGTTTCCTGTCAAGGGCTGGGAGCTCAGCTGGCTGGTTGTAGACTGGTCAGAGGGTGTAGCAGGATTGGTCAGAGGGTAGCTTGGGGGGAAAATTAGGTGGGTTGGGAGTGAAGGGGGGGCATTTTCCACCCACTGCATGGAAGTGCTTTGTCAGTGTCGCAGTCTGCTGCTGCTGCTGCTGCCTTCAGGCTGGTTCCACTAGTTGGCGAAAGTGCTGTCAGTGGTCAGAAACCTCAACCACTGTCACACATGTTGTAACACACTGAAGGAACCCAGAGGAAATTAAACATTACAGGATGGTCTGCTTGTATATCACATACGGTTAAACACAACTGCCTCACTTTTAGGCCGTGTTTTACTTTATCTTAACTTATTAATAAGCATGAGTAGGAGTATGCTTGGCCTTGGTTCAGTTTTTCCCACACCACCACCTCTGCTGTTACTTACTGTGTAGTAAGTTGAATTTCATATAAAGACTGATACATACACTGAACTGCAGAGATTCTTCTTCTCCTACTTAAATAGATGATCATTTCAGCAGCTGGGGTTAGAGACCCAGCAGCAGAACTCGGCAGGACTGAGACCCTTGTGGTTTTTAGGGCCTTGTAATCTTGTGGTATTGGGAGTGATTATACAAAGTTTGTTTATTGTTGTAATTTCTCTAGCTTTGTGACTCACATGTCTTCTGGAAGATATTTTAAAGTCACAACTCGAGCGACTGGCAGGCTTTAGGATCATGATGCCACTGGCACTGATTTTTATCATTTGATTTTTGTGTTTTGTTTCCTTATCAGGCTGTTTGGTATTGAGGTGGACAGTACAAGTACAGGGAGTTCCTATATGGACATTTGAAGCAGCAATTTATTTTTATTGTTATTGATCCTCTTTTCACCAGTTCAGATGTGAAACATTAGCTGTTAACAAATCAGGAAGGAAGAGCTAAGGTTGAGCCCCTTCTCTAATAACAACAGATAAAGTCTGACATTAACATGAAAATACGGAATGAGCTCATGGCCCCGTACTGGATTTAATGACAATCTAACAGCTGCTGCCACAAGTCATTCTACAGGAATCCAGTCAGCAGAATAGATGGCCCTTTTGTGAAGACATTTTAGGCCTCCCCCCGCCCCCCCAAAGTCGGTGTCTACAAAGTAGGATTGATCAATGAATCATCTGTGAATTCTCTACATCTGGTAAGAGTTTGGAAATCTGGAGAAGATGCTAGAAAAAAGTATGACTTGGACAGAATGTGAGAGGTTCTGTGCAGCGGTGAAGCAGCTTCTCCCCACAAAAGAAATTTTTAAACACCTCATACTAGCCTTCGTGCTTTCTGTTGGTGTCATAGCTTCACTGTCTAGACAGCCACACTCTGACATGCAGTTAGATTGTAAAGATAGCACCACTCCACTATTTTGACACTTCTGTCTCCACTGACGGGAGTGTAATTATTGCTCTGCTGGTATAACAAACAGTAAAGTAGGGAAAGTGCACTAATGACCCATCTATTTTTTCACTTTGAAGTACAGAGAATAAGGTCAGCTGTCTGCACAGTACTCAAACAATAACCCCCTAAAGAGACATACAGTATTTATGTTATTCTTTCAGATTAATTGGAGACGCTCATTTCCTTTTACTCATAATGACGCAGTCTGGCGCCATTTGTAACAAATTACAACGTTATCACACTAGAATTCGGTCTTTAATGCAGGAGCATGCGTCTGTGTGCTTTTGGACAGTGTTTGCACGTACATATATGCAGTGGATGAGTGGTACTGTGTTTCTCATCTGGAGAGCCCAGGCTGGCGTCATAAGACCTGGCCATGGGTTCATGCAATGCCTTGGGCTAATTCGGAGTTTTTTCTCAACCTTTTCACTGTTTGTTTGGAGTGCCCTGCTCCATCTCCAGCTTCATCCCCTACCCAGCAGCACGTACACCACTGGTGCACATGGCCCCAAGATGTGGCCCGCCTTCCTGCCTTGGAAAACTTCAGACACAAAGTCACGCTCCTAGCTTGACTGATTTCAAAGTCTGGAGCAGCTCCTTTGTTGAAGTGTGTGTGTTTGTGCGTGTGTGTGTGTGTGTAGGATGGGATTTGTAATGCAAATTGTGAAATGCATATCTCTGATGTTGCACCTAAGTTCTCCTTTCCCTCGCGAGATCTTACACTTACTTTTTTTCTCAGATAGTAACACATCACATTTTTCATTACAGTAAATCTTGTTTGGCAGCTTATGCTTTTAACCTTGTCAAACTTGATAAGATACTGGCTGTTTTCAGCCACTCTCTTTCCTCTATTTGACTAGTGTGTAAAGTGGTGGCTTGGACCTGGTGTTAGCCTTGTGTACACTCTCACTGCAGTTGCCTGGCTATAAACTGGCCCTTAATGACAGAAAGAGTGGTGTGTGTGTGTGCGTGCGTGTGTGTACGTCTGCCTCTCCTGACATACAGGTTATTATTTGACTAGTTTTATGATGCTTTGAAATTGAGCACATTAAAGGGCCTTTGTCTACAGAAGGCTCATCACTGACATCACTTCACACATTCAGTGAGCAAAGTTCACACTGCATTTATCTATGATAGAAATGAGGAAAGATAATGATGATCTATCTCTGTATGTGTAAGTCACCGCTCTGTTCTTCCTTTCCCGTATCTCCCATCTCCCACACACAGACTGTGCGCTGACTTACAAGTATAGTGTCATGTGCAATGACATCACTTCTGTGCTCCCAGCTCTCCTCTACTCCCACAGCAGCCATAACATAGCTATTTTTTAAAGCCTTTTAATGAGTTTTATATGTCAAATAAGCTGCATGATCCAGCAATGAGGGTCTAGTGCAGGCGCTGAGCCCTCTTTTCTTTACAGTTTGCTTAGTCAGTCAGGCCTTTTATGACTTCAGCACATTGTCTTTGTTAGACTTCTTTTCCAAGCAGGCTGAGATTGATACTAAAGTTTCCTTCTCTTTCCAGCAGTTGGCTGATTATTAGTTGATCTAGCAATTATTTTTGTTTAACCTATAAAATGTAAAAAAAAAGAAAAAAAGATTATCATCTGTCTCAAGTAACAAAGGTAACATTGTAATAAATTTAAATAAATACAGTACAAAGTTAGTGGGGAAAACGAAGAGACCTCAGGTGTAGAAACCTTAAAATTAATTAGCTGACTGTTTCCAATCTAGTTATAGTGTTTCAGGACAACAGGAGGTTGAATATTTGTTGTAATATGTTTTAATATGTCTTATAGCTATAGCATGTGCAGCAGCCTCTCAGTGTGTGTGGTTGCTCTTTGTAATGAGTGGAGAGACATTTGGGGCGTGCTGGCTGGGAGGGGTTGGAAGGTGGTAGTGTAACTGCGCCTCTTCATCCCAGACCAGCCCTCCCTCCAGCTGCCTCTTCAGTTCTGCTGACAGAAAAAGGTTATGCTGACCTTATGTTTGCAGCTTACACAGACTGGTAATATTAAATGTGGTCTTATAGTTGGTAAAGTTTAGTATTCAGTATTAAAGCTACAATGTGCAACTTAAGTTGGAGCTACCATGAGAATCTGCCAAACTCTGACCAGTGCTTCTGGTAGTTGTCGCTATGAAATAACAATGAATTTGAATACTCCAAAATGTACTAATCAATCAGAAGTGAATCTTTCTTTGGTGAACAATTTAATGAAGTCAATGTGGAAATTAAATTAATTA
>JAUBNQ010000023.1:7045330-7067007 GCA_032353495.1 Ctenopoma kingsleyae
GTGTGTGCTTGCGTGTGTGCTTGCGTGTGTGTGTGTGCGCGCCCTGGCAGAGGCAGTAGTACAGAATACAGGGCAGTGTTGCCACTGGTTGGAGATAGTCTGGAATGTCGTCTGACTACAGGTTTGTGTGAGGCAGAGGCACAGACAAACAAGTATCTGTCTCCAGCTCCTCCGACAGTAAACTCTCCAAAATGCTGAGAACTCATTGTGTGTTTCAGTGAGCTGGTTGCTGACACTGATGAAAATAACAAAGTGATTTAATGTTAGTAAAATTCACCGCTTTTGCGAGTTTGTAAATGTTCAGTTAAGTCTTCATGTCTGTGGAGTGGAGCAATATATGTGCATAAGAAAAGGTGACTAATAGAAAAAATACCTCTATAGCATACCTTGTAGTTTGTAGTAATATTATTACTGTCCTGTGCTACACACTGCAGCATAGCAGTAGTTACACGCAGCATTTATCACATGGGAGACTAAGAGAGGAATAGTTTCTCATCAGGCACAAAAAGGGAAATAACATGAAAAATGTGGTTTGTCTTAGAGATAGTTACAGATTTTTTTTTTTTTTTTACATTGCTTTAGAAAGAAACCTTTTTATCAATGTATATTTAATACTTAATACTTACTGTGTCAGGATTTATGAAGATAATCACAACATCAGGTCGTATGAGCATATCAGCCAAACGCTATTGTGAGCTATGTGATTCTAAAACTTTTGGACCTACAAAGAACGTGATGACTTAACCCTGTGGGAGTACAATATATGAATAATAAAAAGTTTCGTATCCTAAAGTAGAACATGTAGGTGGACTACCTCTGTTTTTTCCCCTCATTCCCCTTTACATTGTATTCTCTTCTTTCATCTTCTCTTAGCTTAGTTAAGAGATGACTGTCATTTTCCTCTTCATTTATCCATACACTATGGTTCTCTCACTCAGTAACTGGGTTCTCCAGTAAGCTGATTTCTTAATTGTCATGTAAACAGGAAGCTGTTAACTGTTCAAACCTCTAATGTAACAAGCATCATAACACCATATGCCTGGCTCCCACAGTCCCACAATGCACTTGGTGAATGCACTGATGTCCCGCAGACTCCCAGAATGCCACAGCAGGATGGCAAGAAAAAAAGAAGGGAACGTTTTAAAAACGGTGTCAGAGTGACAGCAGAGCAGCAGCACAAACTTTCCCATTATGCTCATCGCCTCTCCAGTCAGCATCAAAGCGGCTCTTTAAAAAAACTTGGGATACAGCTCATATGGCCTGCTGGATGATGTGATTTTGAAATAATTCTCCTTTTGTCCTGACGGCCAGCTTCAAATGGGAAGGGACGGGCCAAACAGTCTACCCACAAAGATGACACTGGAAACGGAAGATTGGACATGCTAGTGTAAACCCCTCATGCACTTTCCATACATCAAAAGAAGTGTCAAAATGAGCCGGACTCATGACAATCAGATTGTCAATGAGGCAGGGTAATGAATTTTGGTATTAAGTGGAATTAAGAGAGAATAAGGCCCTCGGACATCAAAGATAACAAGAGTGAACCAAGCTCCTCTATCAGAAATGTCACTGGCTGTATGATAATCAGTTTTTATAAACGCTCCTATTGTGTGTGTGTGGACTTCAAACACACCGAGCGCCGAGGCTTTATCTGTCTCTTACACGCAGCTGGGCTCAGACTGTGGGAGGGGGAGAGAGGAAGAGAGGAGAGGGAATTTGGTTAGAGTGGTGGAAGAATAATGGGGCGAGAGAACGAGTGAGAGGGGTCAGTCTCTCCCACCAGTTTGAGACTGATCTGTTTTTCCCATCAAAAGGTCACCAGCTGTTGACCTCGCCTCACCCTTTCATTCTCTCCCCTCCTTTTGTCCTCCCCCATTCCTCCTCACCCTCCGTTGCTCGTGCTAACTGTAGCCACTGTCTGTTGCCTTGTCACATGTGGGCCTCTAATGTTTGTGTTGTGTATTTGTTTGTGCAGGCGTGTTTGCAAGGCTCATCTTTAACCATTTCTGCCACTGTTTATTCAGGTGGGCCACTGTTGTGTGACCCCCCTCCTCCCACAGACACCAATAAATGACTGTGTGTGTGTGTGTGTCCTATCCATCTGCTGGTTGAAGGCTAGAAAGGAACCTGACCTTGCTGTTGAAAAGTTTTACTGCTAAAACACCTGCTCTTACTCTTGATCTTTGTGTCAGTACATTCACACACTGCAACAAAGAATGAAGCTAAGTTTATTTTCTAATACTACCAAACTATCCATAACTCAAAGGTATGAGCGTTACAATTTAGTTAAAATTTCCACTGGTTGTTAAAGGAATGGTTTGACATTTTTGGAAATGCATGTATCCACCTTGTTGCTGAGACTTAGATGAGTTCATTGGTGTATAGTTCATATGAGGCTGCAGCAGTTTTAATATAAAAACTTAAATTTTTTTGTAACAAATTAAACAAATGAGTGGGCATTTGAATAGAGACAGGCTAACTGTTTCAAAGTAAATCAAACAACCAGTTTTTGATTTACAAGGAGTTATTTGCTAGACTATTTCTTGGCCGGGTGATTTGACTTCCTGGAGTCTTGTCGTCACTGTGGGCGTTACCAGGCAACCAGCAAAGGCCTGATGCTTGCCAATGGGCCTGTTGTTCTCTGTGTAGTACCTGTACCATTAATGCTATTTTAAAAATAAAATGCATGCCAAACAAATGTGCTTTATTTGATATCACCCATGTGCCCTTGCTCTCTGACTCATTTGCTTTTGTTTCGTTTATTTTAGCTGGGCAAATGAAAGTGATACTAAATTAAATTCCCATCCCTAGTTAGCACCCAAGCATGTGTCAAATGTGTCACCCATCAAAGGCTTTCATGTGTGCTCAGATAACACGGGCCTTCAGTCTCCAACACACTCGCATATTTATACACACACAGACACTGCTTGTGTAATAAGAAAGGTGTCAGTCTGTGTTTACCTGTCTGTACATTGTATACTGTATACATACTGTATATATTTGTCTGTGTGTATGTTTGCGGTAGAGTAAAGTTGTGTTTGGGTTTCTTGTGTCCTCTTTGCCCTTAAGTGTGCATTTCTAATGTGATTTTCTGTTTGTGCACGTGTGTCAGTATTATTTCCCACAATTCTTTTCTCTTTAAGGGGAATGTTCAGGACAGTGTCTTTTTCATTTTATTCTCCTTTCTGTGTAGAATGGGTTGTGATCCCCAAAATAACCCACCACAGATGTTGAGGAGTAAAGATAGGGTGGGGTGGGCGACCCTCCATTCCACACAAGACCCCTGAACAGGGCCAAAATAAGAACTGATTTCTGTCCAGTCTTCTGACAGGCTCCTGGCTCACCCAGGCTAACAAGACCTGACAAAACGGAGCAGAAGAATCTTGATGTAATGTTTCCTTGTGTTGAGACTCATAAAAGTGGGAGAGCTGTTTAGAATTTTTTGAACTAGAAAGAAGGCTATTGCTATTAATACACATCAACCGAACAGATTTTCCTCTTAATAAAAATGTTAATTGTTTTAAAATGGTTTAAATTTGTTGTTCTCACTTCTGGGTGTTCTGGGTAAATTGGGACCTTGATAGTGACCAGACCTTCTTGAGAGTCACACAGCTACCTCTCCATTCCTTTGCACACTGAAGTAGTTCAAAACCCTCTCAAGTGGCTCTGGTTCATCACACAGACCCCATCAATCTAATAGACTTTGCAGCTAAGGTCTGTGGAGAAGTACAGGTGTCCTTGGAAGTGTTTAAAGGTGGCCAGCTTCTGTTTGGAAGCTTTTAAAGTACACATTTTGAGGTACCGTAGTGAAGAACACTTTGTTATTTATCCTCTTCTGTGTTTGTGTCTGAGTGGGCTTAGAGAAGCTGGAGGGGAGGTTGAAGTGTTTTCCTTCCCTGGGTGATGGGAAAAGTACACTAAAGTTGTACAGTACAGTGGTTGGAGTTGAAGGTCAGTGTGGATTTTCAAACATACCTAATGCCTTCTTAATTTACTTTCCAGACATCATAATAAGATCCGCAGCGTTGATGGGAGACGGACAAGAGAGTTGCTTTCTGTAGAAACTCTGGACCTGAGCAATAATGATATCACTGAGCTACGAGGCCACTGCTTTCCTTCTGGCCTCCAAATTCGAGACTTGTAAGTAAACTGTGCAGGCAGTAGTGTCGCACGTGCATGTCTCTAACATTTATATTCAAAGTATCTATACCAAGTGTGTTAATACAAGCTTAGAAGGTTCATGAGAGAATGAAACATGTAAAATCATAACCAAACATATAAGATAAATCTTTTATGGCACATGCTGCATCTGTGTTTAGGTACCTGAGCAACAATAAGATCAGTGTGTTGCAGCTCGGCGCACTGGACCATCTAGGCTCAACACTCCAGGTCCTGAGATTGAGCCGAAACCGCATCAGCCAGATCCCCGTGAGAGCCTTCCAGCTCCCAAGGCTCACCCAGCTGTGAGTACCCCTGAACTTCATCAGTTTAACAACACAGTCAGTGTGATGACTATTGGTTCTAGGTTGTATTTTGATGTGTCAGAACAGTTTGCTTGCAAAAACAGTATATTTTTGACATTTTGCGTTTAGACTGAAAATAATTGGGTTTCCCAGTTGTAGCCTTTGGAGACTTTTCAGAATAAAAAAAAATCAGTGTAAGTAATAAGTATCTGTTGATTAATCTCTGTGTGTTTAACATTTGGAACCTTATTAGTGTGAGCTATACTTCCAGGGGTGGATAAGGTTTGACTAGGTAAACATCAGAGCCATGTTATCTGTAATTTATTGCCTTCTTCCATATCCTCAGTCTTCTATCTTGGTCATACTTCCCTTCAGCGTAACAGTGACATTGACCCATTTGTAGATAATCACCTCCATTCTGAGGAGTAAAGGCACTCACATAATGAGTCTCCCCCATTGTAGCTCCAGTAGTTTCTCCAGGTGCCTCTTGTTTGAGGGGTGGCCCTGGTGACACTGTATCTGCACATGCTAGTGGTGAAGCACATTAGACACAATAGAACCTGTGTGGATGTTTATTTTTGCCGACCTGGGGGCTTTTACAGCTTTCACACACATACCAGATGTACAGATTCATTGTTGCATGCAAAGATGTCTAAGGGTGTGCAAAAGAGAAGCCCGAATTGCAGGTTTTAAAAATCTCACACTGCATTTTCTGTTCATTCTTCCTTTTAGTATCACAGTTTACTTAAAGAATCATAGCAGCGACCTTGTTTGTAAGCTAAAGCCTGCAGGGATACAACACTGGCCCTGTGCCACAGGTGGAAAGGACACCACTGAGGAATGCCTGTTGAGCTGGGGGTTTGTTAATGACAAATGCTCCCACTGAAGCGTGCAGGCTACAGGATTCTTTGGTTTTAACTTGTGATAGATGAGTGGATGTAGAATGAGGGTAAAACATTCCTCAGTCTTTGAAATGTGGGAATATGTTTTAAAGAGGTTACAAAGTATGATAAAGTGTCTCACAGATTTTTCTGCATGTTTGTCTGTCCACCCTGCAGTGAACTGAATAGGAACCGTATCCGTCAGGTGGAGGGTCTGACCTTTCAGGGTCTGTCCAGTCTGGAGGTGCTGAAGCTACAAAGGAACAGCATCAGCAAACTGACTGATGGAGCGTTCTGGGACCTGGCAAAGATGAAAGTCCTGTATGTGAAATAACTGAAACATCTGTCTGTCTATAGCAGAAAAAAACACCCTTTCTTACTTGGTCACAGCCACAACATTTATGCCATTTTCTAACCAAAAGGCAGTTTTTACATATTAATTTCAATATCAATTACACAGCACTGCATACTGCACTATGGTCATAAATTGCATAGCAGTTATTTAGAACTGCTCCTGCAAACATCCTGTTACCTGCAAATACACTGACGAGATCTCTGAATCCTGACAATATAAATACCAATGTTACTCAATCTTGTCCCCTGCAGTCACCTGGACTATAACAGTTTGGCAGAGGTGAACAGTGGCTCCCTGTACGGCCTGACTTCCCTTCAGCAGCTATTCCTCAGTAACAATGCAATAGCCCGTATCAATCCTGATGGATGGAAGTTCTGCCAGAAGCTGAGAGAACTGTGAGTACCAGCATTTTAAATTAGCCTGTGCACCTAAACTCTCCTGCCAGATGTTCCTATGCAAAAGCTCTCGGTAGACAGTAGTCCCAGATTTTAAAACTAGAATGAAGCGCAGTGGAATAAAGTAAAGGGAAGAAAATAAAATGTAAAACATAAATACCATTTCAATTTAATTTTGTACCAAGACCAGTCTTTGCCTTTTTTGTTTGTCTCTGGGAATCTAAACCCCTTGTCCTATAGTCTGAGAATCCAACACTCCACACCTCCACCCATATCATCCGTCTAACTTCCCTAGGGTTAAATGACATTGTGCTGTAACACTCAATACTCTGTGCTATTCTCAGGATAAGCCTGTTTATCCCATAATTAGGGTTGGGCTCAACGGCACTCAAGCCCTTCGACAAGAGTTTTTGTACTTAGTTCTGAAGCGTGTGGGTTTTGTAAACCAATATGTAATCCTCTGCTGGTTGTTTTGTGGTAATTACATTGAAGCATCACCTTCACGCTCTTTGTCTACTGAATAAGGAGTTATTATCTGAGAGTCTTTCCTGTTCTGTTGACATGACTGTCATATTGCTGCTGTAAAGAGCTCTGCTCAGCTGAGGCGTTGCTAACTGCGAGGTAGCCTGGGGTATCTGTGGCGCCTATGTTTGTTTATGTGTAACAGTCAGAAGGGATTGAGAGGTAGATGGCATTAATGTTAGTTTGCTCTGTGTATCTCAATGCTGTTTTTCCTGTGCACACGTCTTGTGAATGACAGATTGCTTCCAGCGCCATTCCTGAATCACCCTCCCAGCACTGCTATAGTCACTGGTTATATGATTTTATTATCTAAAGTTATGATGACCTCGTTCACTGATAGAGGAGAGAGTTGTCTTTATGAGGAGGTTATTGCATTCCCACTGGGCCAGGGTGAGCTCGTCATCAGGGAAGATCTCTGCACACATGACTGGTCAGGCAAACTGTAAGGCCTGGCTGCAGTGACAGACAACGGAGGCCACAGAGAGGGGAAGAATATGCACAGTACTACCATTTATCACATAAAAAGATTTTAAAGTTTAAAAGATAACCTTATGTAATTTGTTGTAATTTCTCAGGATTTATCATGAGGTGTTATAGAATTTGTATGAAAGACATGTTTGAAACGTTTCATCTTGTTACTAGTGCTTTCTCCAAATTCGTGAAACAAGTAAAACTGCTTGGAAATCCATGTCCTGTTTTCATCCCATTCAGATTTGTATGTGGCATATAATGGGAAATAACATTTTGAAGGCCGTATTACACATGACTGACAGTATATTCCCTGGGGTTTACCACATGCTCAAGAAAGCTTATAAATGGAGGTTGTAGACATGTAAACCAAGAATCTTTTTTTCTTCCCTGTCAAATGGTTAGGACCTCAGTTGAGCTGTAGGGTCTGGTAAGCCCATTCTCTGTTAATATCTTGTGGCAAAGAAAAGGCACAATGGAAAAACATCACAGAGTGGCAAATAGACACTGAATCGGCCATGAAATTTAAGTATAGTGATGTCACGGACAGCCTCCGTGTTCTGCCAACTTGTCAACTCTTTCCAGACCTCACACAGAACATTTCTCTTTCTTTCCTCTTTTCTGTCTGTCTCGCCCTCTCCCTCCCTCTCCAGGAATCTGTCGTACAACAACTTGACTCGTCTGGATGAAGGCAGTCTGGCTGTGCTGGGGGATCTCCACGCCCTCCGTTTGGGCCACAACTCCATCAGCCACATCACCGAGGGAGCCTTCAGAGGCCTCAAGGCCGTACGCGTCTTGTAAGTACACTCCCGCGACCGCCATTACCAATCTCCCAAATGACCCCCAACAGCCAACTCATTAGGGTTTTATGCCTGTTGATGATAAGGCCAAGATGTGCCGCTTGGGAGCAGTGAAAGCTGAGATGTTTTAATATTGGTTTTGCCTATGTGAAATTTGATATTTAGGTCCCTTCAGTTGACTTTAGAAAGTAGGGGTTGTTTACATTTCAGCATAGGTTTAATCTCATTGGCATTCATGTCTTATCGTGGGTTTAACTTTTATGAGGTCTTCATATGTTACTATTGTCATGCTTTCTATAGCAACATCTTTTTTTGTACTTTCTCACTTTATTCTGTTTCGATGTTTGTCTGGTTTTGTTTTTGTGTTTTTGTTTTGTCCTGAACACTGGCTCCGAACACATTTGGATCTAAAAAGTGTTCTATGTTGCTCACCTCCTTTGGAATCCTTCCCTGCTTTTAGAAGCCATGAATAAAGAAAGAGGTTTCTTTTCTCTCTGATCCACCATAAGCAGAGAAAGTCCAAACAGGTCTAAAAAAGGAAAAAAGAAGGGAATTTAAAGGACAAAAGGGGGATAAATCCAGGAGAAAGACTTGGGGGTCTTGGTTCCCAACCAAGACCTTGGCTGTGCCTCTTACCAGTGAGAGAGCCAGAGAGGAGAGCCAGAGCTCACTAGACAAGCTCTCTGTCACAACGGGGTGACAAGCCAAGGCACATAAGGCCCCTCTGCTGGCACACTGGGTGCCAGATAACTAGCTACAGACGGAAATAAAGGGTGGGGCAGGGAGTTGAGCTTGTGACTTCCATATCTCAGTTTTTCCTTTTGTTTTTCTTTCTTCTCTTTAATTGCCCACTTTGTTTATTTTGGCTTTACCCATTAAAAGCACTCTTTCTGCCCATTTCTTCCCTTCTGTTATCATTATAACATACATAAGTGCATTCTGTTATATCCTCACGTTATCACTCAATACACACATTATCTTAGTCTTAAATTTGCACAGTCTTTCCTCACTTTCTCTCTATCACTCCTGCACTCTGTTTTTGAGGCAGGCCTAATCTAATCAGTGTAGGCGAGGACAGGCATGGGCTCAGCCCTGAAAAGGAGCTGGGGGAGCTTTAATTGGGCCTGCACTGCTGGGCGTGCTGGCATAGACTGAAGCCTGAATTGGGGTGTGAAAGCTCCAAACAAGCCAGCCTGCCCTCTAATTCGGCCACGGGGGTTGTTGGCTTATCGGGGGCCCCCCCCCTTATCTGTGCCCAGTCTCTCTGCTCCACAGCCCACACCACTGGCCTTGCTTTAACAAGGCATTGGTCATTCACATCCAGCCATCCAGAAAGAGTAGGAAATTGGCAGCTCCTGTCCAGTCCAGCTAAGACTGCAGCCAAAGGAGACTGAAAAGAACCAGTGGGGGATAAGAGATGCTTGGAAAGCAAAGGGAGGAGGAGGGAATGGAGGGTACTATTGTGGAGTTGGTGGAGGGTGTGGCTGACTGTCAACTTCAAATGCCTTTCTCAAGTTTGAAAGAAAGTCTTTTAATGGTTCAGAGGAGACCTTTGATTCTGTTGTTTTTCTTTTTGATTACCGTGCAGAGAGTAGGAGTGGTGGCTCCTCTGCAGCAATGACTTCACCTACAGTGGCCGTTCTGTAGACATTGTGAAGGGAGATGAGGTGCATTCAGCAAGTGTTTGGAAACCCCCAAATGCTCTAAAAGAAACCTTTTTCTGGTTTTTTCATTCAATTCATTCTGTCTTTGCCTGGCCACTGCTAAGCTCGGCCTTTAACCTCATCAAGACTCTTGGCTTTGGTTTTGGCTGTGCCATACCTGCCTTTATCAGACAAACGGACCCAACTGCCTGGCCTCTCACAAGGCATTGTGTTCGCGCCAACCTCTCCATGCGATCATGAATTATACATGTGTTCCTCTGCACTGGGGCTTGCCTCAACACACCAACTCACATGCACACGCACTCGCATGCACACTCCTTCTCTTTCCCTCTAAGGAAAGAATGCGCTTGGTTGGCAGAGCAGAGCGGCAGAGGGGCTCTTAAGGCCAGGTGCAGGGGAGGAGGATGGTAGGGGGAGGGTGTGTGGGAGAGGGGGTAACCCGTGACTTCCAGCACAGCCTCTGCCAAGGTTCTGAAACGCTTCAATCCTGGCAGACTCTGTTCTCTTCCTTCCCTCCCTCCTTCCACCGTTCTTATCCTTCTCTTTTCTCTCATTCTCCACAGGGAGTTGGACCATAATGACATCTCAGGCACAATAGAGGACACCAATGGGGTCTTCTCTGGATTGGACAACCTCAACAAGCTGTGAGTATCTCTTTCTTCAGTTCCCTCCCTCTGCTTCTCCCAGCCCCTCTTTTTTGATCCCTTTGGCCTGGCCTGTCACTGATTCTAGGATTCTCTCTGCTGTTCTTCAAAAACAGACAATCAGAGAACGAAGTTCTGTCATTTTTCTCCCATCCAAAAGTTTCCCTCCAAATCCACATTCACCCTTCGTTGCCAGCTAAGTTTAGGCAGTCCAATGTAAGGCCGCAGAGTTTGAGATATCGGCTCCCTCAGGACCCCACACTTCATCTGGCAGGGAGGTGTTCACACTGAGCAGTGACTTCTAGAGCCCCTCTTTCTTTTTTATAAGTCCCTGAAACATCGAAGGTAATTCTTTATTTGCTTCATCCTTTGCAATCCCAAGCCAGTTTTTCTCCAGCTCATTTTGGCTTTCACCTTAGGATTTCATTGTTTCACTGCAGCTTTATAGCCAAACTGCGTTCTCTTTGCTGCGAATGGCTCAAGAAGTAGATACAGTGAATCATTTTCTTTATCTGTTTTTCATCATTACTCGTTTTCATGAAGGCAGCTAGTAAAAAAGTCCAACGTCAAAAGTTGGTGTGTTGAGGAATTACAACAGCCTTGGAATTGCTGCGTTGAGGGGCAATCATCAACCTGCCGAATAAAAAGATGGTGTCCAGCCAAGATGGTTCCCAGTGTGAGTGCTGCTGAAAGAGAAAGAATTGGAAGAAAGAGGGAGTGAAAGAGCTTTTCTTCAAGCTGGCAGGGGTTCACTCCCCAATAGTCTTATTTCTATTTCTCCTCCGTGCCTCGGTTCTTCACGTCCCCTCATTCCCAGTCCCTGTTGTTAGGAACTCAGAGAGGGTGAAATTGCGGGCTGCATTCAGCCATCAACATCAAACGTCTTACACGCCCCGCCCTCTGCCCCTCCTTCTTTTGTCACTGCATTGGCGGAAGCAGCCTGTTGCATCCCAAAACTGGCAAAGCAAGTCCTGGGAAAAAGAGATGCCAAAAAGAGAAGGAAGGGTGAGATATCAAAGTGTCCGCTGTGCACATAGAGCCCTTTACTAAGATCCAAATAGCGAGGACTAAATTGCGTGTAAAATCTTGAAAACTGTGCATTTCCTTCTAAGAAAAATTGCATGATTGACAAACGGTGCAATTAAGGTGAAGGCAACTGTTTTTAACTGAGGATTTTATGCGTTTTGCTGGTGTCCGTGGAGAATTTAGAGAATGACCAAGGTAATTGCAAGAGGAAATTCCTCCAAAGGAATTAAAGCTGTTAGAGGGAGAGACTGCTAATCCATTTGATGAGCCTCAGCAACGGAATTTCAGTATTACAGGAACAATACTTTATAGAAAGATCGTTCCTGTAATTCTGGGGAAACCATCATGCATAAAATCACGTCTGGTCTCATTCAGTGTGTCCTGGCTGTGCAGAGTTGTCAGATAATGCACGCATCCTTTCACATCGTGTGAATTAAATATATGGCTTACTGTTAGATGAACAGACGAAACCTTCTAAAAACTGTGTCCTTCAACCCAGCTCCTAATGGGACTTTCTTTTGGAGCACTGCACATCTGTTGTCCAAAAGTTCATATGTCAGATTGAAGAATTAATAGTTTCATTTCGCTGTAGATGCGCCAAATGTTATGGCAAGATGATGGTCTATAGTTAATAAACGTTTAGCACCAAATGCTCAACCTGTGGTTGAGGGGGCACGGTAACACATATAAATCACATTGTGATTGTATTTGCATTTTCTGTATTTTGCGTCAAAAATGTCCGAAATGCGTCACTTTGCATATTTGTGAAGGCAGAGCTTGTGAATGCCGCCACATGTGACGGTGCTTACCTCAGCCAAGGAAAATATGATTTTACGTTTTCATTTGTCCTATTGGCCAAATCAAATTTCTTCAAAATAAAAGGTTCAAACACTACAAAGGAGCCCTCTTGTCATCCCTGTGACAAGACAGTGGTTTGTTTGTGTGTACATGTGGATGAGTTTGGACACCGGGGTCTTCATTGTAAACCAGCCAGTCGTGTCTCCTCTTCCTGTGAAATGAAGTCTACAACAGGAGAGGAACGAGGGAGGGGAGGTAGCAGCAGAGAGAGGGTGGAAGAAGGGATTACGACCCCAAATCAGAGGGAACAGCAAATCACTTCTCAAACCAGGCTTGACAGGCACACACTCACATGGTTCCATGTACATCCGTACAAGCTCTGCAGGGGCAAAGAACCCACACACACACACACTGCACAGCCTGGTCATTGCCATTAAATTCTAATAAAGATAAAAGTGGCCTTTGAAGAGCAGTGCAGAGCCCAGATCCCCCCCACCACCCCTTCCCTCACCCATCTCAACCCCATCCAATCTCCCTCACCCTTCCTCCTAGCTAATCTCCACACAGTTCAGATTTCCAATACCTCAATCCTCTCACTCTTATCAGATTCAGCCTTCTTAATTGTGTTTCTCTCCCTCTCTTGCTCCCTATTTTCACCCCTTCTTCTCACCCCCTTCTCCCCCCTCCCTCTCTTTTTCTCTCTCTCTCCTCATCTATCGACACACTTCATGTTTGGAAACGGCAGGACTCTGTTTGGAAACAAGATCAAGTCAGTGGCCAAGAAAGCCTTCTCTGGCCTGGAGACCCTGGAACACCTGTGAGTATCCCACAATGCTTGGCTGCTCCTCTTCCCAGCTAGAGAGTGAGTAAGGGAGAGTGGGTGGACTGGGGGTGGAAGGCAGGGTGGGGCTGGAGGTTGCCAAAAGTAGCTGGCAGAAAGGAGGCTGCTAGCAATTTAATAGCGTCTTTGTAAAAGGAGAAGACGGGGGCTTTTGCGAGCGCCCAGCTGCTCCTCTCTCGTTAGCCTCACATAATCTCAACTTTGGCCTTTTTTTCCTGCCTCTGCGCAAGAACCAAGTTATTGACCATATGTTGAGCTCCGTAGAAGAAATGGGATTGCTAATCTCTTATACAGGCTTTTGTCAAATGAGGGCAGGCAGTGACAGAAAAGCTGGCATGTATCTAAAATATACTCATACATAAAGACCTGGATAGTTTCACCTTGGTAACAGATCCTTACTAATGAAAGCTAAGGTGTAGGTACTGTGTGAGTGAAATGTGTATTCAGTGGTGGGTGATGCAGTGTCACATCCCCACAGGAACTTGGGAGAGAATGCCATCCGTTCCATCCAGCCCGAAGCCTTCAGTAAAATGAAGATCCTCAAAACACTGTGAGTTATGATGCATTTACACAGAAAGTGGTTTTGGCATCCATACACACTTCTCAGAACACACTTCTGATATACACCACATGTGATGTATTCACAGCTTCTCTTTACTGTCATGTCCTGTCCTCTCTCCCCTCTTTTCTACAGCATCATTCAGAGTGACAGTTTCCTGTGTGACTGCCAGCTCCACTGGCTGCCGGACTGGTTGGTGACACGTGGTTTGCAGGCTGGCGTCAATGCCACCTGTGCCCACCCAGAGAGCCTTAAGGGCATGAGTCTCTTCCAGGCTCCATCCAGCAGCTTTGTGTGTGGTGAGTTAAGTTAGTTCGTATTCTGTGTTTATGTGGGTGGGAGTGTTGAGCAAGAGGCGTTGGAGGCACAGATGGGCCTCACTGACAGCTTGGCGCTGTTCTGTTGTTTATATACTCACACATATTTGTTTGTGTGCTGTTTTTGTTTAGTTCTGCATTTGCACTCAGACATGCTAATGGATCCCGGTGTGTGTTTTATTTGTCTCTTTTGCATCCATTTATGCACAGCAAGCAGACGCTTACCGGGGGACATTTGTGATGTTTGATATTTGGCAACATGTGATTAATGCTCCGTTCTCTGTCTTTTGTTTTTATTTCTCCTGTCACTCTGGACTAATTTTCTTCTTCTTTTCTCACATTATCTACTGCCATTTCTCACTTTCTTCGTTTTCATTTTTCCTCTTCATCACTCTCCACCTTCAGATGACCTCCCCAAGCCCCAGATTACTGTGCAACCAGAAGCCACAGTCACAGTTCTTGGTAGTGATGTGCGTCTAACCTGTACGGCCGCAAGCAGCAGCTCGTCCCCCATGACCTTTGCGTGGCGTAAGGACCAGGAGCTGCTTCGACACGCTGAGACAGAGAATTACGCCCACGTTCGTGCGCACCACCAGGGTACAACATCTGATGCACCAGGTGGAGGTGTGATGGAGTACACCACTATCCTGCATCTGCAGCACGTCACTTTTGCACACGAGGGTCGTTACCAGTGCATCATCACCAACCACTTTGGTTCAACCTACTCCAACAAGGCCCGCGTCACCGTCAACGGTAGGTCATTCTTCAAGAAGAGTCATCAACCATATTATCTGGACGAGAACGGTTGACTAACCTCTTTGAAATAATATTATATATATTATATATATTATTATATATAATATATTGCTAAAGCCTGAGTTGGTTTGTTGTGGTTAGAAAAAATACTAGATCCAGTGCCATTCTCAGACAATTTAAACCAAAAAATGTGATACTGCAATATCTTTGTTGGCACGTGTGTGATTAAACCATTTCTACCAAATAAAAAAGCTGTTTATGTTTTTATCACTGTTAAGGTTTATCAGAGTTTAGATTGTCCCATTTAACAGAGAAGCGATTGAGATTAGTGGTCATGCTGAGTTCCTTTCTATCACTTGAAAAAAGTATTCTCTCTCTCTCTCAGCCGCCCTCCACCTCCCCCAGGATGGTATTCGGAACAAATTGATTTAGCTGCATGTCAGCACTAACAGGAGCCATTTCTTCTGCGCTCTCTCACCCTGCTTTTCTTGATGGAGACTATTTATGTAGAGTCTGGTTTCCTGCCCCAAATCTGCATCAGACCTCTACTTTCTCCTGTACTTTCATGTGTGCCCGAATTATTTGTCTGTCTGTTGCCTTGGCATACACATGACTGTAAAGGAGCTGAAACTGCCAAAGGGGCAGAGTTTCCTATAGAGGTTAGAGTCCGTGGTTTGAATGTCAGCACCAGCTGGGAAAATGCTGTTGGAAGAACTGAATGAGTAATGCTATTTAATCCTGAACAACTGCTGTCAAGGTTCTTTATCCAAGACAGCTCCAGCAGAGTTGCTCACGGGCTTGCAGGTGTGAAAGTGTAAAACTGTGACTATGAATGAGGGAATTGCTGAAAAAGTAAAGTGGACAGTCAGAATAAATGAAGGATGGAAGTTTTGGTCAACTCGTACTGATTTAGTGTCTTTATATTACACAGTTCTCCCATCCTTCTTGAAGACTCCGAGGGACAGCACAATCCGCACAGGCCACACAGCCAGGTTAGAGTGTGCCGCAGAGGGCCACCCAGCACCTCAAATTGCTTGGCAAAAAGATGGAGGAACCGATTTCCCTGCTGCCCGGGAGCGTAGAATGCACGTTATGCCTGATGACGATGTTTTCTTCATCATGGACGTCAAGCCAGAGGACATGGGCGTTTACAGCTGCACTGCCAAAAACACAGCGGGCACCATCTCTGCCAATGCCACCCTCACAGTGCTGGGTAAGAACTGCATATTTTTACAATTGTTGCATGTACTTAACCAGCTGAAATTAACCTGTTTTTGACTTGTGTTCAGTGTAAGACATTGTTGATCACATTCTCACATTTAGACAAAATTAGCACTTGCAAATAGCTCGGCACTCACTTGGGAATGTCCGAAGCTGCAGAATGAGAGGCTTTATATTTTTCTTTTCTCTGCAGCTGTGGTCTTGCTGCAGGTCAGGGGCCATAGGTCACAATTGGAGGTCAAAGGGGGGTGGTCGTGACTGAGGGGGACTCACAGAGGGGTGTTTGTTAGGCATTCCCACCCCCCTTCTCCTCTCTTGGTGGGAGGGACAGTCATGGCTGCTTCACTGCAGGCCTCAGTGCTCCCAGTTTATTGGCTGTTTTACACTGTTAAGTCAAACAAAACGGAACTGCACTCACATAACCATCTCAACACATAGATCATCTTTGTCCTTTGTCTTTAAACTGAGCAAAGCAGTCCCTTGTTGGCCAGAGCTGAAGAAATGGGGGCTTCTTTGTGTGTAACATGGTAAAGAAACCCCCAAAAGTTCCCCTAAAGAGTTCATAACGCACAGTTTCTATATTTAACATGGTCAGACTAGTGGAGCTGGCATTTCCATGACACATTTGCATATTGTGCGAGACATTTCAAGCCAAGTTCTAATCCATTCAACAGTGTAAAATACTGAAGCAGACGACCATGTCTCTGCACTGAATCTGTCATGTTTGGGTTTGAGAGACGAAGGGGAAGCACGGAGGAGGGAGTGGTGGCTGCTGCTGAGGGCCTCCTGTCTGGAAAAGACTGGCAGGGGAGAAAAATGGAAGCCAAGGAAGAACAGGAATGGTTGGAGTGTTTAGAAGAAGGCAGACAAGTGGGATTTAGAGAAAAGAAAGGAGGGAGGAGGGGGATTGATGGAGAGAGGGAAAGTATTGATAGAAGAGAGCGGGGAGACTGAAGTGGGTTAAGTGAGATCTCTTAATCTGTGTATGTCCCACTGTGAGGGGAAGTGCTCAGTCTAAGAGGGGAGGGCACACACACACACACACACACACAAGCCAAGTGCACACATTCAGCTCAATGTGCTCCATTCAGCACAATGGGAAGTTACCAGGGGAACACTGAAAACATTATTGTGAAGAGGATGCTGTCCCGAGAGAAATGTTGTTTTGTGTGTTATAATGAAAATGTGCGAAGTTGACAGATTTCAGAATCTGCGACACTGTCATGATGAGATAAGCTTTCCGTGGTCAGATATCAAACTCGGAACATCACTTTGTGTTCAGACCGTTCAGCTGAATCGCCAGGAAGCCGCAGTCTGTAATGGACACTGTGAACAAACAGAGCTAAAGCAGAAATCTAAAACGTTGATGCCATGGATAGGCAATAAAATAATAGAAAACACTGACCTCAGGAATCCTGCAATCTCCAAGCTTTTGATGAGATCTCCATCAATCCTGTCCTCCACAGAAACCCCACACCTGGCTCAGGATCTGGAGGATCGCAGCGTGGTGGTTGGGGATACAGTAGCTCTGCAGTGCAAGGCCCTGGGCAGCCCACCTCCACGCATCACCTGGTTGCGAAATGACCAGCCGCTTCGCCCCTCCGACAGACACCACTTCACCCCGGGGAACCAGCTGCTGGTCATTGGTTCTGCCTCACTGGAGGACACTGGCCGCTACACCTGCCTCATGTCCAACACTCTGGGCACAGAGCGTGCTCATAGCCAGCTGGTGGTGATGCAGCGCAAAAGTCCATGCACCTTGCCATCAGGGCCAAGCACAGTCACTATAGGGATCATTGTTATAGCCGTGGTGACGAGTATTGTTATGACATCGCTGGTGTGGGTCTGCATCATCTACCAGACCAGGAAGAAGAGTGAGGAGTGCAGCATCACCAACACAGGTGAGTTTATATCTAAACTCTTTTTAGAGTTCTGTCCTTTGTAAGTTGGATTTTGGATGATACTGATATTGATTTATTATTTTTTGTATTTATTTAGTCAATGAAATGAGAAAAACAATCACAGGTCATGAGAAGATGCACAAAAGCAGGAAACATTCACATTTGAGAAGCTGGAGTCAACATATACTTTCCCTTTTATTTAAATTAAACAACAAAAGGCAACTAATGTCTATCAAGTATAGCTGTTGCTAAAAACTATTTTTATTGACTCATCTGTTAAAAAATAAAATAAAATAAATATATATATATATATAATATTTAATTAATTATATATTATAAATATGACATTTTATAAAGTTCATGTGACAACAGATATAAAAATCTGAATTTCCAAATGGTTGACATATGCAGATGGTTTGTTTCTGTTCCAAAGTCTAAAACCCCCAAATATTTCTCAAATAAACTGAAACTAAAGACTTAAAAAGTTGACATTTACATTGGAGCTGGTCATTCATTTTCAGTATAGTTGGCAGTAAAATGAATTAACAAATTCCCTTGTTGTAGTCGCACATCATCCATTGGCCCAATTTTAATTTCTTCTTTTGTCTGTTTCCCAGATGAGACAATAGTGCCTCCAGATGTTCCCAGCTACCTCTCGTCCCAGGGCACTCTGTCTGAGCGGCAGGATGTGTGTATCCGTGTGGAGACTGGCAGTGGACTTCAGCCTAATGGACACGCTGTAGACCCCACAGGTACCTGACAGCTGAAACTCTGCTCTGTCTTCCAAATGTTTGTGCTCCCCACCAGCTTCTGCTTCTGAGGTTGGTGCGTAACGATGAAAGGGGCACTGCTGTCTGTGAAGAATCCGAATTAATTACAGCAGACATCCAAACCACAGTGTTGACACACAGTTGTTGATTTTCTTCCACCAACCAAATCATTAATTTTCTCTCTCCCTGCATGCCTACAGGTTTTGACAGTGCAGTAGTGTGCACAGATTGCATGGAGAACGGCAGCAGCTACTGTAGAGATCCCGACTATTTGAGCCATGGTTTTGGCCCTGCTGGGGGCATGGAGTATCAGCAGCACCCTCACCATCACTCAGGGGAACAGCATGAGACAGACACACACACAACCCCGCTGTGCAACGGGACACCCAGAAGGATACCGAAAGATATTCAGGGGTCTGTGCATCCAAAAAACCACAATACGTTACAACTGAACCAACATGATCATAGAGGTAAGATGAATCAAGTGAATTCAAATCCAAACAGCTGTATCACCTAAAAAAAATGCCAAAGTTCCAAACCTAGTAGGCTCCTTACAAACAGTTTCTGATTTTCTGTGACTTGTTTTTGTGTCAGGTGATACCATGAGAAGCTATCACTAATTCAGGAACACTAGTCAAGGCAAATACCTTTTGAACATCATTGTTGATAGATTGGCTCCTACCAGCATCTGACAGTGCATCATAGTTGCATGCCCACAGCCCCTCAGGATAGCTCTGTAAAAACACTGAAAAGCAGCACTGAGTTCCTTCTGCTGCCAATCTTCAGGAGTTGCACGTCCAGGCCTGTTCTTCAGTTCAGCTTCTTTAGCTAAGAGTAATACCGGAGGAATTGGCCTCCGAATTCCTGTTCTCACCTCCACATGTCAACGCAGCCCTATACACACATTCCACCGCCTCTGTATCCTAAAGCTGAATTAATTTGTCTTAAGTCACGTCAAATCATTGACTTTGCTTATTTCTAATCCCACCTCCATCTCTTCGTTATTCAGTGAACAGAGAGGGACAGACGCCGGTGTGTCCTTCATCACAGGAAGGGTCCTTCCATAAGCCGGTGAAGCCGGCGGTTATGATGAGCCACAGCTGCCATGACAGTGACAGTGACTGTGAGCCTGACCTCAGGCAGACTTTACTGTCCAATGGACACACCCTAAGAGCCTCTCAGCATGAGAGCGCCCCCCTAAGGAGAGCCAGCGATTAGCAGGTACTCCATCCAGCCCAAACGTGGACTTGCAGTAGCTGGGTGGAATTTTCATTTTTTGCACTGGGAAATAAAACTGCTACCTCATATCGAGGCGAACTGTCCTGAGCCTTCCTGAATGTAGACTGACATGGAGCGCCAGGAGGCGGAAAAAAGGCAGGGGGCATCCGGAGTTTGAAGGTGGAGCTTATGTGGGTGGCGTCCCATCTGAGCGTATCAGCTGTACATAGTTAACAACCTTCCTTTGGGAGGTGACCACTAAAAATTCTAGGTTCCAAAAAATGTGACTTGCATTTGAAGCATGTAAATGTAGGGAATCTTGTACAGTGTATGTATGTGCAGGGGACAAAAGAGAAATACATTTGGACATTTGACTGTACATAAGAGTTTTCTTATATTATATATTATATAACTTTTACAAAAGAGTATTTGAATTTATGTGCATGACAAAGAAAGGAGTGATGGTATATTTTTTTTTCTTCAAAAGCCTTTTTCAGCCTTTACCAACATTCAGCTGCAGTGCCTTATTGCATGATCAAAGAAAACTCAATTTGTAATAGCATATATCAAGAGACTTTTTTTGTGAGAGATACTGGTACACTCTTTATAGGAAACAAAACACTTGATAGCACTTGAATGTTGTTTTTTTTTTTTAACAAACAATGCCAACCATGGCCTTAAAGAAACACAATTCACACTCAATGTTATTATATGAAGGAAGAGCTTTGGTGTAAATTAATTTGGTACGACAGATGTGTTGGAGATGGGATATTTATGGGCAGTCAGTTAAAGCACTTTTTATACTAACGTCATAAACATGCAGATACATGATATCTGTCAATAGGAATGGAGGAACCTCCTCTATGTGAGGAGACATTCAACATATTCTGACACGGTAAAGTCAACTGTACCATTAAAGGCTCTTCCACCTGTTTCACAATGCTACATGTCAATGCCAAGCTGCTCTGTTCTAATTGAGTGAAAAGAAAAGCACTCTAGTTAGTTTCTTTAAAAGACTTGGGCACACATCAAGCTTCAGTTAACAGCTGTTATTTGGAGCTGGTGCGATCTTATAAAACTGTAAAAGCTAGTAATGATTTGTTGTTTTGGACATGGGACACCTGTGAAATCTTCAGTTGTGTGCACTCATGTTTAATTGGCCTACTGCTTAATTATATGATTCTTATGCTTTGAATTTAAAAAGAAAAGGGAGAATCAGGGAGAATGATGTTGTATTACTGCTGTAATGTGCCTCAACATCCACCGTTGTGCATTGAGAAGAAAACGGCCAGTATTTTTGCCTTTGTCACATCACCACATTATAAGTAACTTTCTCGTCATCACTACAGTTGAATAATGTTTCGTGTTCAAGGTCACTACAGGCGTGGCTTCATGCTGTGAACAGTTGGAAAGCTTGTGAAATGTGCTCTAACCAAACCAGGAGGATTATTGCAGTCAGATGTTCCCTGAACTGTCACAGTCTCTGTGTACACTGGGCCAGAAAACATTCACATGTAGTTATGTTTCCACAATTCGCCCTCGTCTAAAACTGTGTTCTGTTACCTGTTGGTTTTATCAAGGTTGAGCTGGAGGACATGCTCCTCTGGTTACACCTGATAGCTCCTATCGCAGATAAATTTACCAGCAAGACCAATCAGCGAGCCCTGTTAGAAAACCAATCCCAGTGTAAAAGGGAGAAGAGGGAGTAAGGTGTGGTTCATGTTCTGAGTAATTTATTGAAACAAACTGTCTGAGACTGTTGTACCAACGTCAAAGCTAAAACAGTGAAGTGTCTAATAAAATCACATTTTGCTATTGTTACAAGTATGGTGTTTGTTTCGTTGCCTGTGTGAACACATGAAATAATGTTTTTTGCGACAACAGTATCACAAACAGCTGAGTTAGCATTTAGTCCTGCTCACATGTCACAGTGGTTATGGAGAAGCCATCAAGGCCTTGATCTTCAAAGCAGTTGAGGAGCTTGTGCCTGGACCTGTATAAACACACACACACACACACACAGCTAATATTCCAACCAGGAATGTCTCCTGGCTCCCTGAACCTCTAAAGACAGCAGG
>JAUBNQ010000023.1:7103159-7116570 GCA_032353495.1 Ctenopoma kingsleyae
GGCAGACACCCTCTCTACCTTTAAGACTAGACTTAAAACTTTCCTTTTTGATAAAGCTTATAGTTAGAGATGGCTCAAGTGACTCTGAACCATCTCTTAGTTATGCTGCTATAGATTTAGTTTGCTGGGGAACCTCTCACATTACACTGAGCTCCTCTCCTCCTTCTCTCTCTCTCTGTCCACTCTTATTCCATCATTGCATGTTATGTTAACTTTGTTTCTTCTCTCTCCCCTAGATGTGCCTCGTCCTCTCTCTCTGTATTTTTCTGCAGGTATCCTCGACCTTGGAGCTGTAGTTACTGGTCCTGCCAACCTGCCCAGTGCCTTGGCTGTTGCTCCTTGTTGTTCTTTTGATCTCTGTTACCTTAAACCTTACACTGTAAAGTGCCTTCAGATGACTTACGTTGTGATTTAGCGCTATACAAATAAAGTTGAATTGAATTGAACTGAATAACCCAGGTGCTTTTGTTGAACTACTGGACCTCTTGGCCTTCTTGCATTTCTTGTTGAGAACTGCTAGTCTAATTTTGTTTTACTTCAGACCAACTATTACAACAAAATTTGAGCAGGAACAGGCATCCAGAAAGTTCTTCTAGTTCTTTCCCTTGGTTATCACTAGATTCTCTTTCACAGATATGTTATGTAACAGAATGACTGGATTTCAGAGACAATTACCTGTCATACCTACACATATTTACTATTGTGAGTGATGGGGATGGCACAATAGCTTTTTAGTTACCACACTTGCACAATGATAAAGCGATTACAGAAATAGTTAAAGATTTGGAAGAGGAAATGCCAAATAATAACAACAATAAAAATAATAATAATAATTCAGTGTCTTGTTCAGGGACATAATAAAACAAATAATAAAACACCACCAATCTTAGCATAACGATAAGAAAAAGACAGTCTCTTGTTTGGGCATCTGTATAAAACACAAAGTGTAAAAATGACACTTTACAGGAGGTTGTTACAAACTGTACAGCTACTTACTTAAAATTATTTCTTGCAGGCAGTTGTAAATGAAACAAGTGATATCTTGAGGTATTGCCCATTTTATTTAATCTCATCAAAATGTTTTAAGGTGTTGAAGTAATAGAGTAGTTGGTTTGCCGTCAGGCTCATGACAGCTGCTTTGACGATGTCCAACCCTAAACACCAAGCAGAAGGAAGCCTTCACACGTGTCCCACAAATCCTGCCTTTACACATTTAGAGGGAAATAAACACCTTTAGCTTCCCCTGCTCTGTCTCTCTTCCCTCTTTCTGCTCTGTCTCTCCACTGCTCTAAGTCATATGAGTGTGTATAAACATGAGCCTGTGTGGATCGTTGCGCACAAAGACAGGATATGAGAGTGATTCCCATCACCTCTCCCTTTCGAACCTGCGTCACATAGTGAAAAGCAGCTCGTTTCCAAATAAGGGCTTTACGGGGGTCACCTCTGACCCCTCACTGTTCTGTATGGGCTCTGAGAATCATAACTCCATGTACACATAACAGCCACTGAACTGTCAGCATATTGTTGTCATTCTACATGCTGTACATAAAAATGTGCAGCCTCACACACGCTTTCGCCTTTCAAAAGTGAAATCCAGTGTGACTGAGGCTGAGCAGGAGGGCAAACAACAAAGGAAATCAAACACACTGTAGCAGAGGTCAGACAAGGGCCACGAGGGACCAAAGGCCCATGTCAGAATAAAGAGAATGAGGTAGGGGACGTGTGTGCTCAAAAATTATTAGTTGAATAACTAATTAGACAACCAACAGAATATTAATTGGCAGCTATTAAACTGTTTCTCACATTGTTGTGATGTTTAATAGCAAAAACATTAGACTGGTGAAAATAATAAACAGAAATAAGCATCTTAAACATTAATTTCTTATGATTTTCTTGATTAGGATCAGTTAATCAGCTATATAACATCACAAAAGCACAGGTGCAATTTCAGCTGGCCTTGGTAGATGTACTTTCCATGTCTGCTCCAGCACCTAAATGTCTGAAAAAAATGTATTCAGATAAAGTGAGGAGGTGAACATGTACAAGTGTGAAAGATAAATGTAGTGTGGTTGAATACTACAGTCAATTAGACAATATTCCAGGTGCCTGAGTTGACTATGTAAGACTCTGTCAGCTTCACTTAGACCTATCCCTCCACAGCCCTCATACCAGCACATCACTAAATTATGATCTAATAACCCATCTCAGACTCATTACTCAAACTCAAATTGGTGCAGTTTAGACCAAATCCGAGATCACCTCGCAGTGCTTTACATCAGAGAAATAAAGGCCTTGCCATAAAAAAAGGCATCATTTTCACTGTGGTGACTGCTGCTCATAAATGTCATAAAGCTGGATTGGGGTGCTGCTGGAGCAGAGAGAGCGAGAGGAGAAGAAGGAGGTGGCGAGGGAGAGGAGTGAGATGACTCAGGTGCACAGATGTAAGGCAGTACTAATCTTAGCATGCCATCTAGTGGTGAAAAGTGGTGCGAGCAGCAAAGAGAAGCTCGAGGCGCCCTGATGGAGCTTGACACTGGGGATGCTGACAAAATGACAAACATTGCTGGATGATGAAATACAATTAGTCTTGATTATAAGGGCTACCTTGTGTACTTTCATCCAGTGAATACAAATTAACATCCAGGCAGTAGCTTATATCTGGGGCATAGAACAAGTGTACTTCTGAAAGTCGTAGACGAAGTCTTGCTGATGTTAATTAATACGCCCTTGTTTTTTCAGAGTAGAATAAAGTCATTTTTCACAGCAGAACTTTGGTCACCACAATCTGAATCTCATTGATTTCACGCTCTATTCAGCTGGAACCCAAAAAGGTGCCGACTCAGCGGACAAGTTGACAGTTTCTTATAAGGAAAGTGTAGACTACAGTAAAGATTAACGTAGTGCAAAACTAATAAGAATTTAATGCCCATTAGTCAATAGTCCACATATAGTTTTAAAAAAAATGTTTGAGCCCTTGCTGGGTGTGCTGTGTACAATCTACCACAACTGTTTAAAACCTGTACATGTAGATGTAATAGCATTGATGTGAGTGCAACAATCTGAACTGGATCACCTAATCCATATCCACTCTTCCCCCCAGCTCCAGTCCAGACTCCCCACCTTGCTAGATCTTCCAACATCCTGCACTAATGTGACATCATGCCCATCAGAAATGCCTTCTGAAGGATGACTAATGAATATATAGCACAGAGAGGACCCCAATTAATGGGCCAGCGAGGGGAGGGAGACACAACGCCATACCACATAAACAAACTTATCTTGACAGGGTCGCTTGGCTAAAGGAGGGAGATAGGCAGATAGTGAAGGAGGCCGAGAGAAAATAAATTACCATCCTGACACACGTCAAAGCCAATCACTATGGAGCATCCTTTGCTGTTCCCACACCCCAAATCCCTGCCGCCACCGTAGCGTTTCATCTGCCAGTGTTAGTATGCACACAGGCCATGCGCCAGCCTCCAAATGTATTCATTTATTCAGAACCCCTCGGAGAAATCACAGTGTCTTGTTGTCCTTTTTTCCCTCTGTGTCCAGATGGAATTTGCGTGAATAACATCAGTTTAGTGAGGCAGAAAATAAGTACAGGCTAGCACAGCGTAGGGGACTAGATTACGCCCTCACCCACCTACCTAAAAACAGCACAGAAAGAGTGTCACCTTCATATACTTCTTTCTACTTCTCCATCTGCTTTACTCATTTTCTTTTCCAGTTCTACTGACACTCAGCAGGCAGGCTGGGGGAGATCTAAACAGATACAATTATTCTGAGTTATCATGTACTGCAGGTGCAATTAAACAGAAGATCATGAATCAAAGAACTAGAGTGGCTTGCTCATTACCAAAAGGTGAGAGGCCATCATGGGAGTGGAGCCCAACTCTCATTTATCCTTGTTTTGTTTTGCCTTTATAATGCAGGTAATTGCATTAATTAATCAGATGTACTTCCAATAGGAGGGAGAGCGTCTCGAACAAGTAATTGAATGAGATGAAAGTGAGGAGAAAAAAGATTGTAAATCGATATTTCCAACCTCAATAAAGCCCAAGAGAAATTAAAATGATTTCAGTCAGAAGAGTGGAAAGCCTCAATATTCATCCAACATATCAAAAGGAATTCAAGACACAGCCTGCAAGGAGCCAAGTAATTGTCTTCAGTTAAAAACTCTTGCTACTGTAAGATGTGTTTTACAACTTCTTTAAACTAAACGTTACCAAAGACAGAGCGACCAAGTGTGCGATCTGCTCTAGAACAGCTCTAACTGGTTGTCCGTTTAGTTGTGGTTTGTGATCGTAAGTGGACAGCAGTCAAGAAGGTGTGTGTGAGTGTGTGTGTTTGAGAGAGAGAGAGTTAGAGAAAAAAAGACATCTGAATCAATCCTACCTCTCTGAGAACCGTACTGCCAAATCCTCTGTACAAGCCTCGAACACCCTGCTCAGAGAAAACAGAAGATACGAAGAAAATACTTTTATCACAAACCCACACTTGATTTAATATAATGACTGAATGTGATGTGAGACATAGAGAAATGTATGGATTGATATATGAAAGCAAGAGACAGGAGTAAATAATCATTTTGGTTAGAACTACTTCTAATAAGTTTGTGTTAAGTCATTGATATGCTCAAAGTGAAGTGCTTCCCATACTGTTCTGCTGCTGCGTCTCCATCCAACAATCTTTTAAACCAACAATCTGATATTCATGCACTGATTAATCACCTTTACAGAGGTTAGTGAATGTTCTCTTTTTTTCCCCCATTCTTTACACCACTGCTTATACTTCACTTACTTCACTGGATTTTTACAACCAAGAGCAAAACATAGATACTGTATGTCTTCTAGGGAAGACTGTCCAAAAGAGTGTGCAATTATCGACCATTTGAAACCTTCCATGACTTTTAGTTTGACCTTTTGTCTGGGCTTGGGTTAGATTTGTTTGATCATCCAACCACTTCTTTGCCACAATTGACTTCTTTTAAGCAATGCCACTGGATTTCCTTGGTCAGCAGTATTTTTATTACCAGGGCTTGACATTAACACCTGCCAATTGCGGGTGAACTTCAGCATAATACAGTCACTTCCACTGGCCACTTTGGAGGGTTGATTTTTATATATAATTTATTTTAACTGTTTCCTCAAAAGGCACCTGAAATAACGAACTAATTTTAATGTGACACTACATGGAGAGGCTTATGCAGTGCACAGCTGGGAAATTCACATTGCGAGTGAATGCGCACAGTGAAGAACACACACAGCCTATGTTGGGAGAGCAGACAGGTTGATCATTATGCACTGTAACAGTTTTCAAACAACAATGTTGTGAGGTGGTGTAATGTGTGGCTGTCTGCAAAACACACATTAACCTATTTATGTGTTTGTGTGCATAATGACCAGCCGACAGTTGTCTGCTGGTCATTCGGCATGCTCGACACAGAGTAAATCAGACATGACTTGAAGATAGGAACGTATAAAATGGAACAGGGAAGCCGACGGTGCCAATGCACAACAGATATCTTCTGCTATCTCCCCCCTCAACAGAGCTGTGCAGGAGGATAGTGTAATGCACAAACAGCTTCTGGGTCTGTCTGAATGCTGGTGTATGTGCAGTGAGACATCACACGCACTGGACAGAGACAATGAGATACTTGCCCCTCCACTGTAATGACTCTGGATTTTAAGGAAGAAAAATTTCAGACATGAACGCAGGATTTGGTCTCAGAGTAAGACTGCACAGAGATTGTCTACACTTTTAGCCAAAGTCAGGGCTAAGAGAAGCCCAGTTTTTAATGAAAGGAACTCAAAATCTGAAGTTTCAATTTTAGCACAATATAGTCAACTTTAATCATCTGAAACGTTTATTTCCCCACAGCAAAACAGAGGCCAGTGAAAATGCTGAGTGATTTGCAACTTTGCAGGACTACTAACCACAGTGGTTGTAAGCAAAAAAGTTAATGTCAAACCCCGCATATTAACACATACATCCAAATGACTGCCAAAACCACAAGAAAAAAATCTTTAATTGCTTTGTACCCCTTCTTTGAGTGTAGCCAGCAGCATGTGGTACGTGGTATGTGACGGAGAAGCCTGGGTTCTTTGTTTGACGACCTCTGTGGGCACCCGTATCAGACACGCCACCTACAGGATGTAAAGAGCATCAGTTAAATCATCTATAATCTACAGCAATGTATTAACTACTAATTCAATTTTAACATAAACATTACTGTACACTTAACTGCAGGTTCGTGTGTGAGCAACACACTTGAGGGACACCAGTTCCTCAAGTGCACTTTTGCTGCACAGAAGACTAGCCTGCGACTGTTTTTGCTATGTGGCAGGTGGTTATGACAGGGCAGGCCTGAGGAGTGCAATTACACTGAGCTGCCAGGCTAACAAGTGTTTCAGCTAGTGTACAATTGGCCCAATTAACAAAGCAATACACACAGTAGACTCAACACCTGAGCAACAGGTAAAAGGGTCATCAGACCGACTGTGTATCTGTGCTCAAACAACATGTGCTTCCATCAAATGCACTGGCCAGTCACACATGCACCCTGCAGTAACCACACTCCGCTACAAGTTCCAACCCATCCACCATATGTCAAGAAAAATATGGACTGCCAACAGCTAGTGAAGACAGACATGAATAGTTATGCTTCATAACTCCCCTCGCCCTAAAGGCAGACAGGCACAGCTGCCCACCTGGCAACTTGATTTCCCATTTATCCTGCATCGGAGCAGAAATATCAGCTAAAGGCAAGCAATCTTACAGAGTGAGTGGTGAGCCTCCCCCCTGCTGTGACTCCCCTTGGTCATACAGATGCCAGTCTGCCGGTGCCACCCTCACCACAGCTACATGAAACGGGGAGAGGAGGGAAGAGAGAGAGAGTGATGGAGCCACTGCCATGAAGATAAAATGCACTCCTTTCCTGTTTTGCTCCTGTGCCATTCAGCTATCTATACTGATTAAGCATTTGGTCCCCAACAGAAGGTTTAGGTGAGATGGGCCCTGGGGGATGAGCCCCTATTGCTATACTCTGCAAGGGGGAGAAGTCTACCCAGACAGCTGTTAGAGGGCTCACGTCTGTCAGCCACTCATTCTTTCTTTCGTTGCCTCTTTGAGACACCAAGGACACCTCATGAGCAAGAACATGAATATATGTGGGGGACAAATGAGAAAGGAAAAGTCAGCGGCGCTGGAAGTCAAGTGAAATCATAGACTGAGCCAAATAAGACTTAACACCCAAAATGTGTGAACCTGAACAGGCAGTGTTTTCGCTGTGTATCTCTAAAAATCATATTGATTGTTAATTGTTATTTAACCCATGTCTGATTGCTTTTGACCATCACTTTAATTTGACTTTTGCAGCAGGTCAATGCAAGTCCTTTGTCCTTTCAATGCACAGTGAAAACATCATTCACGAGCAAAAGCAAAAGAGTTGAATGTTTTTGGAGAATTTGGTATAAGTTGCTTTGGTATGTCAGGTGAGTATGCCATGTTCAAGCTGCAGACTAACCACGGTGCAACAGTACCACCAAGTGGCCAAACATGCACTTGCATCATCTTCCTTCGATAACTAAGCTGGCTGCATCCATCTCAGAGATCTCATTTTCCCTCGCTTTGGTCAAGTTACCATTTATATTACATTTTACATCATGTTTTCCCCAAACCAATTCTCCAAAGGACCGGAATAAGGCAGCTAAACAGAAAGAAAGTGGCTGTGACAAGTAATTACTTATGTAATTGGACGGGAGGCTTGGAGTTGAGACGGCCTTTCCTCTCTTGTCACTGCAGAGAGGAAGGCAGAGTGAACCAGAGATTATACCAAATAAATTAGGGACATTGTTTATTTGGGAGTAATTTGCACACGTAGGAGTGGGGAGAAGGATGTTGAGTGGTTGGAAGATTAAGTGTGTAGCCTCCAAGGCCATTTCAGATCTCTGAAAACAGCATCAAATGGTAGAAACAGTGGTGATGAATCAGGGCGCTCAGAAAGTCTGGATAATAGAGAGGAAGAAAGAAAAAAGGCAGATGGTCATCATTAAAGGTCAGTCGAATTACTTCACATTTAGGGAAGGGTTGTGGTTAGAAGGCTGTCAGGAGGGCACACTTCTGTTCTCTGTTATTTCACCTACTTTGCTTAGCGCCCTTCATTCTCAATGCTTTCCCCAACTTATAAACCCATAATAAACCCATTGGCAGTCTTTTAGATTCCAGCTACCATTTATCTTTATTTACAAGCTGTTGGATTCACCGAGCAGTGTTAATTAGGAGGCTGCCTGCCTGTGATTGGAGCCTTTCAGTTTCCCTTGGCCTGCTGTTGTTAATCCAAATGACAGAGCATGTTTTCAGTTTCCAGCACTGGCCCACCAAGCAACAAGGTAAGAAAGCGACGCTCAATCATGTGGGAACTGCTGTAAGGAATGGGAAATTAGCAGAACCACAGCACATTATCGGCATCGCCAGCAAATCCATTGGCAGATTGAGCCATTACATCCCTCGTACCATCCCTTTTGTTACCACTCAAGGCCATCACGGCACAGTGGTCAGTCAATCAGGACCAGGATTACCATTTGGCACCATAAAGAGACAACAGGTAACAAAAAAAATACAGGCTGCAAATAGCTGTTTTGGGCCTCATTTTTTCAGATTTATTTGTCAATAAAATTTACTGCATTCTGCTCCAAAACAGACAATTTGCCAAAGAATAACTGCTGCAGCATACAGTATAATGAAAAAGCAGAAACAACAAATGTTTGATAAAGAAGAAAACAGAGCAGAATATAACTTTACTTTTATGTAACTCCTACTTCTTACCCGTACCCAACCAAATACAGAAATTGGCCTCAGCTGAAAAGTTTGCTAAACAACCTGTTCTATTACTTAACCAAACCCTTTCAATCATTAGACAATAAATGGACCCAAGTATGCTCTGAAACTCTGTCACTATCCTTTATAGAAATCTATACCAGAAAAATAGTGCATTCGCAACCCTTTTTAAAAAAATATGAATTTGGCAACACAAAAATTGTGTACATAACAAAAACCCTGAAAGACTTTGCGCAGAAGAACCAAATTCCCAGGAATTCCCATTCCCAAGACAGCAAAGAAAGACGCAAGGAACAGAGGGAGGAAAAAGGGTCATGAAGAAAAAGGGGAGAGATGAGGACACTGTCTCTAACTTTGAAACAAAAGCCAATGAATCAAGGAGCGTGACGCTGCTCGAAGGCAATGGACGGATAATTTCTCAGTGCCAAGTTAAGTGGCTGCCAGTTTCTCCCCCTCCCCAAAAATCTCCCCCATCGTGCTCCCTCCTCCTCGCTGTCCCCTTATCTTGTCATGTCACACAGTATTTTCCAGTACATCCTACCACAGACATGTGGTGATGGTGGTGGTGGTGGTGGTGGTGGTGGGGGAGTTACACATGCAAGTGTAGCCCACCGCCTGGCCTTGACAAATGAGCTTTCAGGGTAGACGTCGAGCGAATTGGAATGAAGATCAATCTGATCTAATGGCTGTATAACAGCCTGCTAGAGGCTGTCAGACGCCATCAGCTTACACATTCTTTATGGGAGCGTCCCACCACCGCAGTCACACAAACACTGGGACACTACTACTACTCATTATCCTGACCCTCTCTAGACCGTGGCTCAGTTGGTGGGGCAGGCCAGATATTAAGTATGTTAATAAAGAAATAGTAAAACATCCAACACTGGATGACCAGCATCCCACAGCTCAAATGTCTGTAATGTCCATCACTACTGTATTTCACATATGGTGATTATCATGATGAGGCTCGTTGTTTCTGCTCCCCCTCAACAAACATCTGTTAGACCAAAGTCTCGACTATAATGACTTTAAGAGTGCATAAGTGTTCTCTTCTCTTTCTTTCAATTCCCATCTCATACTTAATGCAGAATGAATTCTGAGTAACTCCCTTCGGTGCGCTCACAATATACTAAAGTAAGTTAGTGCCAAGTTGAGCACATCATCCACAGAAGAAGGCTTGGGGATGAGATTAGCAAACCAATACATCCCATAAAGCTTCTGTTGTGAATGCGGCGGTGTGCACAGTTGGTAAAACACAACTAAGTGGACTCCAGGGGAAAAGATCATAGACTGATGAAGAGGTAAAGAGGTGAAGTCAAACAACGGCCAAATAAAAAGTTCCTTCTTATTCTTCTTTCCTGTGTCAGAACCTGTCTGTACCCAGCTGTAGCAGAGAGAGACAAGTAGGAGAAACACGGCAGAGAAAACAAGTGACCCAGTCCCATGCTGGCAGAACAGACCTATAATACAGAGTAGAAGATGAAACATAATGCTAATAAAAAAATATCCTGAAATTTGAATTCATGTTGAGGTCAATTTGATCTGGGTTTAGTAAACTTAGATTTGAGCTGAGGTAAACAGGTGACAGAACAAAACCAAAAGGTCAAGTTTCAAAAGTCACAAATAAGTTAAGAGGCTGGATCCTGCAAGTACTTTTGATTGATAAACAACTTAAATGATCCATTGATTATCAGAACTGATTCTATGAATTTTCTGTCTACCTGCTAACTGATTAATCTGCTTATATTTTCAACACCAGACATAACAAATCCATTGCACCTAAGCTTGT
Source organism: Ctenopoma kingsleyae (assembly GCA_032353495.1). NCBI lineage: Eukaryota > Metazoa > Chordata > Actinopteri > Anabantiformes > Anabantidae > Ctenopoma > Ctenopoma kingsleyae. The sequence continues at coordinate 7,113,787 of JAUBNQ010000023.1, forward strand.
CTAGCTACCACCACTTCTGTTGGACCCTCAGTGCAATAACTTTTAATTAAAAGTCATTAACAATGACTGAGGAGACACAGAATCATATGTGGCAGCAATTGCATCATAGTGCAGGCGTTTAGTCCTTGCATACAACTCGGGGCAGCACTAGGGTAGGCCTTTCATGGCTAAGCCTGAAGATTACTCTCTTTGAACAAGACGTATCCAGTTGCCAGAATGCAGTGGGATACCGCCCCTGCTCAGCTCAGCTCCACTCTAAGGATTTGTGTCTTTGATGTGTTCAAATCCAGAACAGAGGGGAAAGGGGTAAAGGTAACAGCGACCTCAGCTTCACCTTTCACACTCATGTACCACGCCACAGACACAAAGTTGAAAAAATGCACAGATTCTTAAATGTTATAACTTTTATACTAACGAGCAACGGACTACAAGATGCAATCTAGTCAACCTTTTTACATAAACCCCTTCCCTTTACCCCTCTTCATGCGTATGGACCCCACATGGTTTGGATTCGTTGAAAATGGATGGGCTGAGGAAACTCTGCAGCTCCTCATTAGTCCCGTAGTGCGAATTCCCCAGACTAAATTGGCTGGGGAGTCTGGGGACCTGAGCTGGGAACATAGATGAGTCAAAAGGCAGTAATAAGATGTTATTTACCCAGCTGGTGGAGGGGAAATGCTGGAACAGTCCAAAGGAAGCCCCCGTAACTCACCCAGCTGCAGACCAAGGCCTGCAGCCAAAACCGCATACCCCTTCCCCTGCTGCCCCCTTGTATAGCAGTCTGTGCAATTTGAAAGGCATTAATGTTAACAGACGTGCCAGTGGTGTTCATTTGGGAGTTACAGTGGTGGGAAAGAAACAGCAAGGGAAGAGCAATTGCGTAGAAGAGCAATAACAACTGTAAGACAGCTGGCTTTCCGAAGATGGACTGACGGAGAAATACTGTACTGAAAGAGTGGAACAGGAGCATACATACACATAAGAGAAGGCAAAAGTTGGGAGAATGACAGACAGAAAGACTTACTATTTCACCCAGGGAGGCGGCCAGCATGTGAGCGACAGGTGCCATGTGTGGCGGTGATAGCGCTCCCCCAGCACCGAGCAGGGACTTTGCGCATTCGTAGGTGACAAAGAAAGCAGCAGCTGAAACCAAGCAGAACCACAGCCATTTAAGGCCCATTAGTCAGCTTGCATACAGCAATTAATATCCCTCACTACCACTGACAGGGGAGACACTCAGGTAGGTGTGTGTGTGTGTGTGTGTGTGTGTGTCTGTCTGTATGTGCGACAGAGGTAAAACTTCGATTCCACATGCAGACAAAGAAAGTTAAGTCTGTCTCCTGTGGGAAAAGTTCAATCTTTACTCCAACTTAAAAAATCCATTCATTATCAAAATATGATTCCAACATCTGATCTCAGTTTTATCAGGGCTTAAGCTTAGTCACACAGTCAACAGATTTATGCAGATTTGCATCCTAAAGTACTAAAATAGTGTACACTCAAGCCAAAGTATTTGGTCATTTGACTGTGAACTACTACACTGATCAGAGCCACCCATTGCAACAAGACCACAAAGCTGCACTCTAACTCATAATCACTGTGATGGGACTTCAGACATGACACGCAAACTAAAAGTTAAAAGAAGCTCCGAATACCAAACTCAAAGACGTTCTTTTATTATCAACACACAAACACTGAGCCTTCATCAGAACATAGCTTTCTTACCATTGGGAAAGGAGCCAATGGCAGCAGATGGGACCCCAGCGTAGATGCCCCTGAAGCCTCCGGCCTTGTAGAAGCCCTGCTGACTCTGCAGCCTGGTCTTCACGGTGTCCAGGGGGAAGAGGGTCAGATCCACACACATCCCGGCACAGCCTCCTGCCTGGAAACATTAGTATCAACTTGAAATCACTTTGTAAGACACAAAGCTGTAATACACACACATTTTTTCTGGTGGAAGAAGAGTTCAGATCTTTTACTTAAACCATGGACAGATTACAGGCACAAATGGATAAAATCCCCTGAACACCTCCTACATAGGACCCTCAGTATGAAAGTGAAGCTGTGACATTGTTTTTAGCAATATTGTGGTCATTATTCGTGTTCTTCTCATTATTTGTCTCATTTCACAACTTGTTTGGTAATTTTTCAATCATTTTGTGTCTAATGTCTTAACTCTTGTTTCTTTTTTGGTCATTTTCTTTATCTATTTATGGTTGTCACATGTCTCTTAGGGGTCATTTCTTCTCTTGAATTCTGTGACTGTGTTCGTGACTTAAACTTGCATTAACTGACGCAAGGGGACACAAGGTAACATTAAGCATCATATTTCAGCCATGGGCAGGTAGTATCAAACAGGTTTATCAGAACGGTTACTCTGTAAAACCTATTTTCTGACAGGGTTAGTATGAACACTCTGACTGGTCTGCAGCTACACAGCCCCATATACAGCAAGCTGCAATGCACTGTCTGACCCATGTCCACCACAATATTAAAACCACCAGGTGACTTTAATGTTATGGCTGATCAGTTAACACAGTATTACCACTAACCAGTAAGTAATTATTTTTGCCTGCTTTATATTAGCTACTGTTGGGATTAATAACATGGCACATCTTCCACGTTTCACTAATGTACTTTTTAACAGCTGTGGGTAAACCCATGTTGCCAGGCCATTTGTGCTGTGTGGAGCTCAGATCCGTTCGTTAAAATAGGTTCGGTTACTTGTTCCTTGTGGTCAAGACCTGCATTTATTACTCCGTGCAAAAACATACGTATTGTACT
>JAUBNQ010000023.1:7150229-7164738 GCA_032353495.1 Ctenopoma kingsleyae
TGCAGAGATTGTAATGTTTGCTTTGGGTATCTGTGAAACAGGACAATACACACACACACACACACACACACACACACTCAGTTACACAACCCGTGCACAGCTGCTGAGCCCAAGTCATGAGAAATCCACTTTATACATCAAATATAAATTCTACTTTATTATTCAGTGAAAATCAAATAAACAGTTTGGCGATACTTACTGTAAACTGAAACTAGTAGGTAGTGGCATGCTGAGGCTGAGCATCATCTTAAGTTATCAAAACAATATACGGTTATAACAATAATAATTACTTTAAACAAAAGACTTGTCGTTCCTCCTTCATCGTCAGTACTTTGTGATTGAATGTGTCGTCAGTCTTTTGTTCTTTGCTGATGTCTGGAGCACAGAGGGAGAGAGAGAGAGAGACCAAAGAAATTGAAATACACAGAACGTGAATGAATTCGGCTGCTGAGCTCAGCGAATCTGAGGACTTTATCAACTTTGAACCGGATCCAAAATGGAACCGACCACTGGAACCCATCCTTAATATTGGTTGGACAGAAGCTGTGGGAATAAATAAATTGGATTATGTAATTAAGGACTGTTAGATACAAAAGCAAGCAGGCTATTTCACTCCTTTTCCTTTTAAACAATGAGCCTGTCATAATACAGTTTAATGTTTAAATGCTTATACACAGATATGTGTCGTAATGACACTGCACAGTGTTTGCAAACAGAAATTCTCATCACGATAAAACTGTGAAACCAACCTGATAAACCCACCGGAACATCTTAATGGATAATCCACTCATAAGAAGATAACCTAATAATCGACTAACACTATAACATACACATGATCAAACATGCAGTCACGACACTGAGGTTTCAGATTGAGAGCAGATTAGTGTGGTGATCCTATCCTAGCACACACGTTGGCTGTTACTGTCTGTAATGCTGTATACGTGTGGGTTTCTCTGCTGTAAATGTGAACAGAAAAGATGGCGTCGATTAGATTAGTAGAAATTTAATACAGTTTAACGTTACAGTAGGTTTGTATTGGTAATGTCAGAGCTAGAGATTGTAGATGGTGGTGTGTGTTTTTTTTTTTTTCAGGATATGACAAATGGCACAATGGGCCAGAGTTTACAGGGTTGGGGGGTATGATGTGTGTGGGTCGCGTTAGTCAACATGATTTACTGCATGTGACCACACACTCTCGCACGCACTAGAAATGTGAATCCTCTTCATGTAAAAACCAACCAATCAGGAATCACAGTGTCGCTCCTTCAGAGTAGTATTTCTTTCCAGGCTGCATTATAATATAGAGCTGGTGTGATGAACAAGGCCCTACTAGTTATAAATTTCTAGAAGCGGGTAATATTCTCCCTTTCATTTGGTAGTAGGAGTTGCTAACTAGGGTGCGCCTGTTCAAATTTACAACACTGTCTTACTGCCTGTGAGTATGTGCAAGCGCTTCTGGCAGGAATTGCATATGGAAGTGTTTATTTCCTTTCTCTCAGCAGGACGTTGACAGCCCTCCTCACCCCAGTCGTTCTTCCACCTTTGTATTCTCTGACAGTGGTGGAACAGCTTCGCTTCCTTCCTTGTAGGCTGGCATTTAGGAAAGATATCTGGCTTCAATTACAGGCTGTGTGTGTGTGTGTGTGTGTGTGGATATGAGAGTGAGAAAGTGGGAGTTCAATATAAGCGTCTTGCCTACTTTGAGCTGAATTTGTGTTTGTGTGTGTCGGTGCTTAGCTTAAGCTCTGCGTTTAAATACACTGGAGGGGCACTCAGTTACCAACTAAATAGACCATGAAATGTTGTCTCGCTAATGCAGCGCTTTTTGTTATGCCACTGTAGAGGTACACACGCACATGTACATAGCCTTTCCTCTTGTTTGCTGAAGAATGGTCTTTCTTTCCCTAATTAGCTCAAGTGTAGGCAGTTGAATGGGGTCTGAATGGGAATTGGTCACACTTGGCACCTGCAGTTACACACTCTGTCAGAGGAAGAGAAGGGCTAACTAATTCACGACACTGAGTTTAGATTGGGCGGGCGAAGCAGAGAGGCTGTTTCCTTTTCTTTCCTTTGAAGACTCCTCTTATCCAGTGTCCTCACACTGTATATTTGCAAAGTTGAGGAGTGTGTATTTCTGAGAAATGCGTTATGAGTTAGACACATTAGACAGAAGTTCCTGAAGACAAAAACATCAAGCACCAAACAGAAACCTTTTGTGAGTCTTTAAATGTTGGCTGACCACATAACTTTAGGAATTGTTTTTTTTTTTGTAAATGACCTTTACTGTGCTCTACACTAGTGATCAAAGCATCTGCATATTTTATAAAGGCAGCTGTTGCTTTTATAGCTGTTGTAGCTATTACTAAAGAAGTAGTTGAAGAAATCATTGACTGTTTACCCTGGAGATGTTTGCAGTCTAACTCTGACCAACCATAAGGAAATCTGTCGACACTCACTTTTCAGTGGTCAGTCGTTGAAGATTGGTAGCATTTAAACACATTTCAATTGCTTTTTCACATTGTAAATTGTGTGTACAGTCACTTTGTGACACTAACCTTTGTATTGTTCTGTATAGTTCAATACAACAGAAGTATTTCTGTCCTCTAAACTACCTCACCTACCTTATATTCCTCAGTACATTTATTCCCCTTATCAGCCATTTCTACTTCGGTTTCTACTGGTAATTAAGCTCACATGTGTGCCTGACTCATTGACATCTCTTGTTCTATATTCATATCCAACCTTTTTTCATGTCAGGCTAATCTGATACCATTGGGTCTCATTCACCAATATCTTTATAAGTTTGTTTCTTAAATATGTTTTTAAGAAAAGTCCTAAGAAAAATCCAAACAAGCCTCATATTTGGTTGCATCAGCAGCAGAAAATAACACACAAACAACGGATCAAGTTTTAAAAAAATGTCTGATCTCTGAGAACTGAGAAAAAAAAATGCTTCTGCTATAGAGGACGGGCTCGCCCAGAGTTATCTGAGCTGAGCGAGTATCCTGTCCAGTACTAAGAGTGGGTCAGGTCACTGTGGTGGTGGTTGAGGTGGCACATCAATTTTCATGGTAATGTCCTACGACAGTGATGGGCAATTCCAGTCCGCGTCGGCCACTACCCTGCTAGTTTTCTAACTATCATTGCCCTATCAACCGCTGATTACCTGTGTCAGTTGTGTTCAGTCAATCGGAAGCTGGAAGACAGACGAGGGTGGAGTGGGGCAAGACAAAGTGAACAGGTATCTTCCAGTCTCTTATTGACTGAGCACACCTGCAGCCAGTAATCCGTATGTCGGGTAGGGATTGTTGGAAGTCGTGCAGGGCGACGGCCCTTGAGGACTGGAATTCCCCACCCCTGTCCTACCATGTGAAGTGCTAGTGCAGTGTTTATTATTTCCAAAGGCCATAATGCTTTGTAAAATAATTAGTTTTGTGAAAATGAATTGGTGAATGTTATAATCTTCTTGAAAACTGTGTTCATGAGTTTTAAGAAGAAACGTCCTTTTAAGAACTCTACATTAATGAGACCCATTGTTTTTATCCACAAATTTCAAGTCTGGATACTATGTGGACCTTGTTGCAATTGTTTTTCTGTAAATGAATATGAGTCAAAGGACTGCTGAGTCAGCCCACTGTATTGACTGAATAAATGACACTATTAGTAAAAATGCTGATTATAAAATAATGCTAAAGAATAATCTGTATTTAATGTGGAACACATCTTGAATAATACCTGCTCTGCATAAAGCTGCAGTAATGTTGTTGTCTGATATAGCACCAAATGTGTTTGAATGTCCTTGTGTCAGTGTAGATGGTAGAAAGTAAGGGATAAACATAAGGGGATTTTCTGAACAACAATCTGATCTGTGAGAGGGTCAGAGTGTGGGTTTGAATTGAATTTATGAAGAGAGAGAGAGAGAGAGAGTGAAGTTACACCTGTTGTTCATCCAATGACCAGCAGTAAGAAATCGTCCTTTTAATGGTAAATGCAGCAGATGTGAAATCAGGAGCTGAGTAGTGAAATATTGTACCAAGACACCAACATGCAGTCAGATCAGGACTAGCTGACACACTTTGCTCTAGCTTTCAGAGCGACAGTCCTTACAATGTTTGAGCATGGGCAGCTCTGTTCTTTGTGCTGTGTCAAGTCAGGAATGGGATCATATGCATGCCTGCAGATAGCAGTGGTGTGTTTGCATGCGCGTGTGTGTGTGTGTGCCCGTATATGCGTGCCAGACTGGCTGACGTAGCCAAGTCTTTCTGTCAACTCTGCTGCTGTTAAACTCGCATGAGATGTGAATATGCCTGCAGCGGGGACGACTAGTAAGAAAAATGATGGGATTGGTAGTGGATGCGGGCATTATTAAAATGGCTGAGACTAGACCCAGTCGCAAGTGGATGTGCCCAAGAAAGATGCTGCTAGGCTCCTGAAAAGTTGAAGGTTTTATAAGTTCTTTTTGAAACAGCAGGCACAAAGAAATGTAGTTAAGTGCTTGTGAATTTTTAACACCATCTCGTGTTTCTGTAATATTACCACGCCAGTGATGTTTGAATTCTTCTGATACAGAACAGTAAAGAGACACTTAGAAGCTAACATGGAGTTAACGTGTTGACATTAAAGCAAGTGTCAGCTTGTTATCGCTTTAATTGTGGCTGCACCATGAAAATCTGTAATTCGTCCCGGGATAGAAAGCCCTTTCTTCTCCAGTGTGCTTCCTTCTTTTCTTTACCTTTTAATTACATTCTGGTTGAGACTTTGGGGGTTTGTTTACACAAATCCCATTAATTCAAAGTGTTTGGGAAGCTTACTCGCACATATTCATGTGCACACACAGACAAAACAAGGGAGTATCTGCAGGTTTAGAGAACAGTCTAGCCCTGATTAAGAGGATTTAGACCCGAGTCTGTCTGTTTGTCGGCTGCAGTAAGCACACGCCACATAGCCACATGCACACTCACGAGCCCCAGACTCCCAGGGTCTTCCTGCAGTGGCAATTATGCGGCACACAATGCCGCTGAGCCACACTGCCTTATTTTGCCTTCTCATCTTCCCTCGCTGTCTTCCTTGTCTGCTGTCTTTATCTCCCCTCTCTCTCTCTCTCTCTCTCCACAATCATTGTTGCTTGAATATGAGAGAATGTGATAGCTCTTATTAAGGGGCAGTTCATTCTGACTAAACCCTGGACCCTGGCTTTTTTCTTCTTAAGTCTCCTAATAAAAGGAAATTGTCAGCATTCATGGATGACAGTGTGTGGAAAAGCTTTGAAAGCAGCTTTATATTGGCTCGTAGTTACTGTGAAGCAAGTGTGTGATCCACAGTGGATACAAAGAAAATAGAGGTATTATTTGAAATAATGAAGACAGATTGGTTGTTAGTGTGTTTTGGAGAGGAAGTGACCATTGATGTACTGTATCTATTGAAGTATTTCTAAGTGTGTGTCAGTTGAAATGACAACTGATACTAGCAGACTAGCTGAGTAATGTAACATTAGCTCCATGGCTTGGTTTAAAACATTGTCATCCGTCGACTTGCAAAGCCTGACAATACAGCTACATTTCCCAGGCAAAAAAAACATCCTCACCAGCAGAGAAGAATTCACGTAGACGTAGACGTAGATGTTCTTCGGTTTAAATCTTATAGTACGATAAGGAAAGAAGTAAAATCAGACTCTTATTTCATTCTAATGTAAGACTGTGGATGTGTAGTGTAGAAAAAGAGAACACTGCTTTCACTGTTACTATAACTTCAGGTAAACCACTCATGGGTGGGATCAGGCATTATTGCACCTTGTCTCTCTGGGAAATGACAGTTATGTGTCTGAAATTCCTGTTAATGTAGAAAGTCACCGGGTGAGAAAAGTTTTAAAAAATATTTGTGCCTGTAATGACACCACTTCTTTTTGCATGTGCATGTGTGCAGCTCGAGCACAGTTGAGGAGATCCCTGCAGTTTTCCCATCTGGAAATATCAGGTTGTGTGATAGTGACAAGCGCCGATGCCTTGACTGGGAAAGCATGTGTGCCCTGCGGTTAGCAGGAAGACATGAGGACACCAAATGGCTTTGGTAATCTCTTATGATGGCAGGGGACGCACAGTTGTGTCGTCAGCTTCGCAGGTGGCCTCCCAACGCTGATGGATGTTCGGTAATAACTGGTTGACGGCGTTCACAGCTCTCTGGCATCCCTGTGCCAGACTGCGTGGCCCTGCGTGATGACTGTGCATCAGCTGTGCTTGTGTCTCCCCTAAAGCTGGGCACTGGCAGCGCTGCTCAATTAACACTTGTACTACTTACACTGAATGCTACTGTTTCCAGTAGTTTCATGCCTCATCAGTTTAGTTGTACACACACTAAATGATCATATTTATGCAGAGGATCACACACACAACATTAGTTGATTTCGGCATTCTGTCCGCTCAGCTGAAATGCCAAACATGACTTTAGTATTTAACTAATACAGCTGAAATTAGACTGGGGAAGGATGAGTGGTTTATACTAATTTATGCCTAGAAACAAACAAAATAAGTGATCCAGATGTCAGTGTAGAAGGAGGATTATTTTGTGTGTTATTTAATGTTGTATATTTAGTATTGTCAAGAGAGCATTTCTTTATTTGTACACTACTGTTCAAGTATTATAAAGTGAAAGGTCCATTAACTGCGCATACAGCAAATATAATGTTCCTAAGATTTTCAAAGATTTCCACAGTTCAGCTCTGAAACACATTAGGCTGCGTGATCTGTCTTGATAGCACCAACACCACAGCAGTGCAAAGTTACACTGTGACACTGTGTTTTTCTGTTTCTGATAGTAGAACAGAAAGGTCAGTATGTACATATGAGCACTTAAAGGTCAGTACACATCCTGCATGTAAACTGTAACAGTGGTTGTCCTCACCTTTCACACATAGAAGAGTTCATAAACTCCTCATTTACTGTCAAGGCTTCATTAAACCAGTGCAGTGAGTGAAGTGCGACAGCTTGCTGATAGAATCTTAATTAGACAAGCAGAGACTAATTAGTAAAGACAGGAGTCTTAATTAAGAGGTCACTGGTGTCCATCGTCTTCCTACACTGTTAGCATCAGCCATAGATGTGATATGTGTTGGGTATGGGTCTTTCCCAGTGTGGGACGGTCAGTGTTGACCATCAGCGTAGAAAATTATGTGTGTAAAGATTCTCGACTACCCAGTTGATGCCAAACGGTCTTTAATTCACTAGTCTTCAGTTGTGTCTAGAGCTTAAGTGGACCGAGTTTTTAAAAAATTCTCTGTTCGAGAAGCACATCTTGTCAAAATGTATATGTGTTTTCGTCTTTGATCTCTTACAGACTTATATACAGACTTGACACCACAAAATACTCGTGTTACTGGCTTAAACCTTCCTCATAGGCTGCAGTGAAAAAAAAAATCATATGACACAGAGAAGCTTGGCTTTATGCTTGAATTGTACTATTTCAAGTGGAAACACCCAATTTCTCACACAAAAGGTTGTAAACAAATTCCAAAACCAACCACCAGCGTCCTACAGTTGTAATTAAAGAAAAGCACAGGCTTCACAAAAATGTAAGTGAAAATTACAAAACATTTCAGAGAGGCTGTATTGTCGAACCATAGCAAATGTTTACTGAATCAGGAACCTAATCTAAAAAAATCCAAATTAAAAATCTTATTCTTCACATTACAAAGTGAGAGTTCATGTGGCTTTCTGACATGACGTAGGGGAAATGTGTAACAGAGGCAATGTGGGCAAACTGATGAAGGCTTGTGGACTGCTGTCTCTGCAAGAAGTGGCCACTGTCACCAATCTTTCAGTTTATCTATTGTGAGCTTTGCATTGGGTTAAATTAACTGGATTGTGTGGGCTGGGTCACTTGGTAATGTCTCACATACAGTATATCACTGCATTGTCTGTCTGTCTGCCCACATGTGAAGTTGAACATACTCCCCCATTCAAATTAGTGAGAAGGTGTGGAGACAGTTTGTGTGAAAGGCCTCGTACACATCTGTGCGCACATACACGCCACTGTTACCCTGCGCTCTGTACTGTGCAGGAATGCTCTGTTTACATAGCTGGGGAAGGCCCAGATCAGTATTTTGGTCTCTAAGGTGTCTGCTGTGTGTCACTGACAATAGTATCGTAATGCCCCAGTGTGGCTTGTGCTGAAATGCTGCTGTTCCTGCCACCTTAGTCAGATTTATAAGAGGACATAATGGCCCAGAGGATGTTTATCGCAATCAATGAAATGCACTTTATGATTAATGCCATTTATTTTGCTGGAGACCTTGTAGAAAAGTAGCCAGACTTTTTCTTCTCAGTTTTTACCTGCCTGACATCAAATGTCTTTCTTTCAGAAAGCCAATCGTATTCATTGTGTGCTGTGAATTAGGGCCACACTTTCTGTCAAAACTTTCTACCCGCACTCGGTAGTGGACCTTCCTAGCCAGCTGCTTTAATGTTAAAGCAGTGTGCAACATCAGTACACCTTTTTATACGATCTCTCTCAACCCCACCCCCTCTAACTTTGATGTTCCCTCTCAATGCACCTTGTCGTCAAATGACAGCTCCTGTACCAGTGATGTATTGCACCAATCTGTTTAACACATAGAAATCACCTATTTTCCTAAAAACTCAATGGTGCAAATAGGTAGAATATTGCTAGCGAACACAGATGTCCCTCCATGTCCTCAAGCTCTACTGGGCTTCAGAGCTCATAAATTAGACAAGAAATCTAATTTCCCTGTGGGGCTCTTAGGCTCCGAGTACTCGCAGAGACACTGTTTCTTTTCAGGGGCAGTTGATTTCTATTCTTCTTGATGTAAATGGCCTGATAAGGAGACAGTTGGAAGTGGATTGTGGCCTTGTTGCCTGCTGAGTCACTCTGGACTTAGTAGTACTCTCTTTCTGTCACACTGACTCTGGGGTTTTTTTAGCATTGCATATGACAGGCGAGTTCGGAGTCTTCTCCTGTTGGCAGGAGATACTGTTGTTATGAGAGTGAGCTTATTACAAGTGCTCAAGTGTGTTGATCCCAAGGTTTCCGAGGGTCACGGAAAGCACCACACACAATGTTATCAAAGAAAAATAACTGCAAAACTAGAATGGGTGTCATTTGTGGCTGAACTCTGCTGTTGAGTTCTTGTCTCCTTTATGAAGGGACATTTTGTTATTGTTCAGCCTTTTTTTTAGATTCATTTTCACTATCTCTGCTCCCGCACCAATTTCTGTGTGTCACTTCCTCAATCCATTGTGTTGCCTCTGTCCACCAGGCTCTTTGTTTGTGGTTGATATCCAGAGGTGCGCTTGACATTTCCTGCTCTGTAGAGTAGAGAAGGAGCATGGTTGGGACAAACTGGAGAATATGCCAAGCTGTCCGACATACTGCAGTGCTGTACAGTGTGTTTCATGTTGACTAACCATCAGTATTTTTATTATATGTTAAGCCAAGAATATGTTACGTTATTACATTCTTCAAACACTGAGAGTCATACTTTGAAATTCCGGATACTATGTAATGCTTCTTGCAGTATTTATGTGTCATCATCGCTTCATCTCACTCGAACTATGTGAGCTCCTACGCTTTCTGTTTTGTCTTTCAAAGTAACCTGTAAAGCCTCCACCCTTGCTGCCAGTGAGGTAAGTAGGAATGACTGGAATCCTATACAACCAGTTTGCTGTTTATCTTCACAGTGTCTCTGTATTGCTGTTAGATAACAGCACAAGGAGATGTCAATGTCAAGACATGATTTGTGAGTTGTTTACAACAGAAGTGGAGTATTTGGAACAATTAATGAACACAGAAGTAAAAAGACACTTGGTGGACACATGGTTCGAGTTGAGTTTGTCTTAAAACTGATTTGATTAAAGTCATATGAGCACACAGATGTCCCGTGTAATAACATTTGTCGTTTGTAGGTGTGTACTGACAAAGGGTTTTATTCTGCGATCTGTTAGGAATTTTGTGAATCAGTTGTCGGGCATGTTAACAATCAGTAATTGTCACCTGAGAAAGCAGCGTCAAACTGTCCTTTCTGTGTGTTTGTGTGTCGTGTGTCTTGTTGCCTGTTTCCGTTGCTGAGCCAGTCAGACAGGTTGGGGTGAAACTGCAGCATACCTCTGCTGCACCTGTCAGCAGGTACATTGGACGTGGCCTGGCAACATGAGGGAGGGATCAAGATTAGAGATCAGAGACTGCTGCACTACTGTGTGGACCACACCCACACGTCCCTGTTTTTACAACACCTAAGTTTCCTCTCTTGCATGTGCAAATTCCTCAGGGGCAGTTAAACCTCTGCAGACGTAGCATTTGAGTCGTCTTACCAAGTACCTTACCTCTTAGCTCAAAGAGATTGGTTATCTGCACAGTTTGGGCCAGTGTTTCTTTACCCTGGTTAAATATCATGTTTGAATGGTCTCTGTTCATCTAGAGAGTGTAAACACAATGTCCGAGGTGATGGGTGTCAAGTGACCTTTTAGTTGCCATGGCAAGGGGATTCTAAATCCCAAGGCGTCGGTCATCTCCTGGGGCTTGGCTGATTACTAAATGAAATCTTCCTGGACACACACACTCACACACACATATGCCACAGACTCGCACAGCCCTTGATAAACAGTGGCGGGGAGAGGGGAGGCTTTTAGTCTCATGATGTTGCAGGCAGATAACTTTGTTTAGCTGTCTGAGTGAGGGCAGACCACATTCCTGTCATGTCTCTGCACAGACAGTCTTGTCATACACATGTGGATGGTGTCTCTTTGCCACTTATTGCTGGGTTGGGTGTTTTGTAATTGGAGGATATTAGATACAGGATTTGTAAAACTCTATTAGAGCTGCAACAAGTAGTGCATTATTCAGTTAGCCAGCAACAATACTGACAATCGTTTCATATCTTTAGTGATTTGGCTAAGCATGACTACCAAATGGTTCCAGCTGGGGGAGCGGCAGTGGATCAGTTGGTAGAGTGGTTTCCCATGAACTTCAGGGTCAGCTGTTCATGGATCAACTCCTACAGGCTGTCTAAATTGTCCCTGCACGAAAACCTGTGTGAAATAAAAGTGTGGAACACGATTCGCTGCTGAACAGGGATTTTGTCATAATTTTTGTTATATTTTTGAAATTATAGTTTTTGTTACAATTTAATCATTGACTGAACATTCGTCAACAGCTGCTTACCATCAAAATGTTTGTTGACACTGCTTCAACCAGATACAAATATTACATCATTGCTATGTGCATAAGAAAGAAAAAAGCAGTGAGGAAAGCAAAGTGTCCTGGTCAAAGACCAGACCAAACACAAGAACTGTTAAGCATCCAGCATTGATATGAAAACATTAATCATTCATCTGCCAGAAAATGATGAATTGCTCTGTTGCACTTCAGAATGAGTTGCCGCCTCAAGTGAATGAATTTAAGTATCTGCACGTTCTTGTTCATGAGTGAGGGTGGAGGTTTTCCAGACCTATCTAACTGATAGGAGGCCCCAGGGAAGACATGCATACATTCAGTGGCCACTTCATTAGGTACACCTTTACAATCCATTGCAATTCCATACAGCTGCTTTGCCGTGAAGTCTACTTTTACTTTTTACAAGGTTAGAATTTCTCACTTTTTTAAGCTGCCTGTCTGCTGCCTAACTGTCTGAAAAGTGAAAATTCAACTATATGTTTATTATTGAGGTCATACTTAGCGGTGGAGTCGTACTGGAGTTGTTTCTAATGTTTTGTCCCCCTATTTAAAATGATGGGGCCAAAACATTAGCACCACCTTTTAAAATAATGCACTCCTACATGGCTCCACCATAAAGTGGTCAGTGAATGTATAGATCATCTGGTCTGGAAACGCCACAGAGAAGCAGGAAAACTCTCCTGGGGAGCAGAACATCTGCACTACTGCAACATGACTCCGGGTAATAAACAAATAATGGATGGGTTCATCTTTTAATCTTTTATCATCACTTGTGAGTGTGTCTGTCCATCTTTACCACTGAGTAGAGTCGGGCCTTGTGTCTGTGATCAGATCCAGCGGGCTTCCAGAGAGTCGCAGCTGTCTGAAAATAGGGGAATTGATTACTTTGTTTTAAAATTGTGTGGCTTCCAATAAAATAGAACTGCCAAGCCACACAATGATTAAACAGCATATTAACAAGACTGGGTTATCTTAAAATAAAAACTAAGGCCAGCTGTTCTTTGCCCTGTTCTGCAGAAGAAGTGATATATTTTTCCCACCAGTGCAGAGGCACAGTGGACAGACAATTTAGTATGACCAGCAGTTTCAGTAGTAAGATTACATCAAGGGTCATCAGTTACAGTAACCTGCAGTATGATGCACTGTACGTGTCGAGTCTGTGGGTGGATTTCAGGAAGGCATTTGATGTGGAATGGAGGACTGTGGAAATCATCCGTGTTCCCTTACATCTTTCTTCCCCACAGACTTACTCTCACAAATAAGCTATATCCTCTACTAATCTATAGCACACAAGAGAGAAGACCAATGGATTAACATGACAAACTGTCTGATGGCTTATGTCAATCATTCAACATGTGGGAATATTTTATCATTTGTGAATTTGATGAAGATGGAAAAGCAAATGCAAATGCAGCAAGTAGAGACTACTCAAAATATGCAGTATGTGCAAGGTGGAAGTGAATACTGAGCTCAAGGGGAAGCAGAGACATATGGGAAAATAGCATTAATGTTTCCACAGGAAAACTGTTGCTGGG
Organism: Ctenopoma kingsleyae; assembly: GCA_032353495.1. Classification (NCBI taxonomy): domain Eukaryota; kingdom Metazoa; phylum Chordata; class Actinopteri; order Anabantiformes; family Anabantidae; genus Ctenopoma; species Ctenopoma kingsleyae. The sequence continues at coordinate 7,162,946 of JAUBNQ010000023.1, forward strand.
AAGGTACTTATATTTGATTGCAGTTTTAAACAAATGATGTCATTTCTTTGCTCTCCATTGTAAAAGAGAGCAGAGGAAAAATGTGTTGCTTTGTTCTCTAAGTATCCAGACTCTTGACCACGGGCCCTGTGTGTGTGTGTGTGTGTGTCTGCGCACGTGCACTGGCATACATGGTTGTGTGTGGTCTAAATACAGCTCTTTACTGTTGCCCAAATCATTGTGCGCCAAAAGGCACAAACAAGGTCATAAAAGTGACTTTGTTTTGCTGCTCTAAACATAGACCGGCTCTATATTTTGATACCAGTTTTCCACAGGCGATTGTGTCTTTGTTGGATGTGAGTCAGCAATGGATCTGTATTCAGCTACTGTTTGCTCAGGAAATGTCAACCTTAGGCTATATTTTTGTCATTAACACATGTGCCTTGGCCACATGTTACTGCTCTGTGGTAGACTTTTATTTTACTCCAGTTTTAGCCATGTAGGCCAAGTAATCACTATACGTTTCTTTTCACTTACAGTGTCACTGCTTAGTGTCAGCGCAAGGTAGAAATATAATCAAATCATGCACTAGATGTAGCCCAGTGTTAGAAATCGCCCAACCAAACTATGATCCTGGCTTAAGTTCTGCTCACTTTTTGGCAGCTATAAGTCACAAACACGTGCACACACACTTTTCCCATCTGCCTGACACTCGGATGAATTAGAGCAGACACAGGAAGAGAGCCGGGATCTGTGTTTTTAAGCATGTGTGTGTGTGTGTGTTTGTGTACCTGCTCATCTGGTCCATTTCTCTGACTTGTTTCTGCCCTGCTAAGCGCCAGCTGTACAGGGAGGTATTTCAGTCTACCTAACACTCAGCACCACAGCCTGGGTCAACCACAGAGCCCATCACTCTATTTATAGTGGAATGACTGACAGTCAGAGGACAATGTGTATTTGATGGAGACATGGGATGAGAGTATGCTCATGTTCTTCAGTGACATACAGTATCTTTTAGAACAAAAAACGTGAGATCTCTCAATTTGAAATGTCAAACTTGTATCTCAGGTACTTCATATTCCTAGCTGACAAATAGGTTAAGCTTTAACAAGCAGTGAAATGTACTATGAACTTCAGCTTCCGACATGAATGTACAGCATTTGAGACAGCTCCTCATAAGTGAAGTCACACATTTGAACAAATAAAATAAGCTGAGGTTAGGTGGTTCGCAGTCACGAGTCGTGGGAACCAGAAAGAACAAGAAGGAGTGATTACTCATTTTGTTCTCATTAGCATTTTAGCTCACAACCTTCTTAACTTAATTTCACTCTCTTTTGCCCCGTCTTTCTCTGGGGAAATTTCTCTCTCCTTTTACTAATTGAACAGAATATGCTGTGGCTCATAAAATCTGGTTGTGGATAGTTTCTTTCAGTGGCTTATGCGGAGGAGATGAGGTGAAAACTAGTAGGGCATTTCCACCAACCAGGCCTCTCCTGAGACTCATTTCAGTGCTCAAACTGAAATCAGTCTTCTTCCTTGTTGTTCTGAACCCCTCCTCTTCTCATCAGCCTCATTCTCTCCCCACTGAATCACCTCATCCTGTCCTCCATCATTTTCCCCCAAGCCCATATTCCCAACAATCCAATTACATCACATGAGAGTAAATCCAGTCTAGTGTGTAGTTCTTCAGACTGCTCCTTCTATACACTTATATACTTCTTCTTCCATCAGTTAAAGGAAGGGGGGGGGGGGGGGGGGGGGGGGGGGGGGGGGGGGGGGGGGGGGGGGGGGGGGGGGGGGGGGGGGGGGGGGGG
>JAUBNQ010000023.1:7164838-7183115 GCA_032353495.1 Ctenopoma kingsleyae
TATGATTCCATCATTTTAACGCACAACCCCCCCCCCCCCCCCAGTTATTGTCCCTCAGATGTGTCATTCATGGGTCAGTGTCACCTCATGGGCCCCTCCTCTCTGGCCTCTGGGTGCCTGGCTTTCTTTGTCTTCCCACACTAAACAGTGGCTGTGTTGACACCGTTGTAGCGGTGCTGTCGTGTTTTTCTGACACAGCAGGTGAACCATGAATGAGAACAAGCCCAGAGGAAGGCTGTGTGGTCAGATGAGCCAGTTTGACTGGATTTAGTGGTTTAGAATTTCTTCTGTTTTTCCAAAGAAGGGTTTTGTTTTTTTTGTGTTTTTTTTTTACGGATATGCATATATTTGAACAGTGAGTGGAAAATGAAGTGTGTATTCTTTTAAAAATCAAACAGGGGGTGGTGTTCACAGTGCTTGTGAAATTTGTCCGTATTTCACCATAATTCTTATCTTTGGTTTAACAGCAGTAATGTATGATTTGACTCAGTGGTGTGTTTGCATCTTTGTGGGTAAGTGTGTGTGTGTGCGCCACACATTGCTGACTGAATCATTAACCTGTTGGGATCCTCCAACAGAAGGAAACAGATATTACCTCCATATTTCATGTCAGGTGGAATAGACATACCCTGCCGGTTCCACTGTCTAATCAGTCCGACGTAGACTGTGCCAGTAATCAGCAGCCACAAATTACTCTCGCATCCTTACATCCTGTGAGATGTTTTCTCGTTATTGCCTTCTTCTTTTCAAAAATTCCCACCACACCTTTCATTGTGACGTGTGCTGTGTGGGTTGTGACACTATGCTAATGATACAGAATACAGAAGGTGACAGATTGGATTGGATTGGATTGCACTGGGTGAGAGATTATGTGTGCATGTTTATATGTGATTTCACCCACTCAACACGTAGCTGTATACGCGCTCATGCACCTTTTCTAGTATATGTAGTAAAACCTTATCAACCCCTGCAGTGCAATGCAGCCAAGATTAGATTAATGGTATACAGTAGAAGAGAGGATTTTTGCTGTAATCTATTTGTTTGAGAGTGCATATTTGTTTGTTGTGTGTGTGTGTGTGTGTGAGTGTGATGGATATGCCGCATGCTCAGTTGTGTCAGATGCGGTTGTTCGTCTGTAATAATGACTGCCTCCCACTGCTCAAAGAGGAGGAGTGTAAACATACTCAAACAAACCTTCCTCCTCACCCTTCTCTCCCTGTGCTCCATCATCTATCTCTCTCATTTAGTTTAAAGCTTGTGATGTTGTGTCCTGCTATATTTGACCCTTTACTGCTTTTCCTTCATTTTGAACTGAAGACTAAAACCCACAAAAATGTGCAAGGTTTTCTTCTTTAAGCAAATACTCGTTCTAACCTATCCTTAAGTGATGTGATAGGAAACTGTTTTTTTTATTTTTTTTATTTTGGTAAATATTGGTTGTAATTTATTATTCATTAAGCTTTATTAAAGTGGAAGTGTTGTGATGAACTAGTTGTGAAGCACATCAGCAACAACAAAATCAAAACCAAATATTCTAAATGCCAGATGGAGAACAAAGGCGTGTACCCATGTTCATGTCGTGTCTTCTAGTTTGTTATGAAATCCCCATCAACTTTCTCATTCCTCACAATTCACCCCAATGTGTTTAGCATCTAGCAGTAAAGCTAGTCTAAACTGTTGAAATTCCCTAAGTTCATGGCCGGCCATTGCAATGGAATAAACTTGTTCAATAAAGCAGACAGGTAGAAAAATACACTCCTGCTTTGTATCTGAACTTTCAGTTCTGCTTCTATAAACTCTGAGCATGGCGAACTGAGCACCGTGACTGGCACAGCCCCTCTTAAAGCTCCACAGCCCCTTAGGCAGCTTGCTAATGTAAATGCTGTGCTCTGCTGCCCCTGTTTTAATCACAACCATATGCCTTGCACTCCTGCCCCTCTCCCCCGGGACCTGGACCACAGTCCTGCCTACACTCAGCCAGTAATACGACAGGCACTCTGTTAGCGAGCATGTTGATTTGCTTGGCTGAAACACCTCATATCAGCTGACCACCTTTTAAATATTAGATTTCAGCCAAGTTCATATCACACCTGAGGAGGCAGGAGCCGAGCAGTTGTAAATGCAGGCTTGTGTTCAGACTGTCTGAACTGGATGGATAGCTGAAAGAAAAATGGATGAATAATACACTCTGTAAACTCTTTACAGCTGTGGTGCTTTTGAGCAAGACATTAAACTCCAGGCTTGTCTGCTTAGGATTACGTGGAGGGGTGGTGTTGTGTTGTAGTGCCTGTACGTTTTAATTTACCTAACTTACTAATAATTTTATGAAGAACATTGTCTCTAAGAACTAAGATTTTTTATTTTTCTATGTAAGTTTTTTTTTTATGTAAATATCATTCCACCTCTTTTAACTTTCACTTTCTTAGTAAGTTGTAAAGAATAGTATGTTCCTAACTCCTTGATATAGCTCACACAGGAGATATTCTGAAAGAACCTTGGTGGTCTTTTGTACAGCAGTTAAACACTGGACCACCTTTATGTGTCAGTGTGCTGATGGCAACTTTCCTTCAGCAGAATTTTCCTCCTTCAGTATTTTGAGTGTTTTGGAAGAGGTACATCTCTATTAGGTCATACAGCCTTGTTTTCTGTGAGTTCCACTTCTTTCTAAGTATTGCTGAGTAATAGTGAGTCATTAGAGTAACCATATTAAGCCCCTGTGTTCCTCTTTAGCGCGACTTCTTGGTAGTGGGAATAATGTATTGGATTGTTGGATGTGGGGCTGATGGGCTGATAAATTGCAGCCCCACAAGGGCCTATCTCCCCGCTTAATTAGAGAGGGAGGTTTTCTGAGGATGCAGCACCACAGCAGGCAGATGGTGACTTGGTGTGTGTTTGTCCCATTTGACATTACCTGTAGCTTGTGCATAATCACTCTTTCTCCTTTTCCCTCCCATTCACCCTTTTTCTTTTTTTTTTTTTTAATCTACCCTAGTTTCCCTGTTGGTCCTCTCCTGTCATCCATTCACTCTGACTCAATTGCTCAAATTTGTATGACATTTCACCCTTTTCCACTGCTTTGTGTTTTGAGGCTGTGCTGGATTGCATTCATCACCAGTGCTGAACAATTTGATTATTATTTTTTTGCCCTTCTGTCTATAAACGAGGATTTGTTTTGCTCCAGTCAACCATGTAACCTAAATAAGAGCCTCAATAAGGTACAGAGACACCCCAAATATAGTTATGTGTTTCATGTCTTTAGGAGACGAGCATGACCGGGGGCTTTGTATTTCATGTATGAACACTGGGGAATGGAGCGAGGAACAGTTTTATTATCTTTGACGTAGAAAGAGGCCAGTGGGGTCCAGTTGGCAGAGTTAAACAGAAAAGACGAAGAAGAGAAAAACAATACTGTGTGTCAGAAAAGAAACGAGGTATGCTACATATGTGGTTGGACCTGCTTCGTTGGATTGTGAGTGGTCTGATGTCATCATTCAGACATACAGCCAGTTTCTGCCTTCATGCCGCTTGGCCCATACTCAGTTTCACTGCTTGTACATGTGTTTCAATTCCCTATCTACTTAATCTGTGATCTCTCTTCACATCTACTGTTAAGACACTTGGAGAGCGGTTTTCTCTTTCATTTCTCGAGACTGTGGAAAAAATAGTACAAACAACAGATGTGTGCTCTGATCCCAGGTTGCAACTTCCATTTTTTTTTTTTTAAAGAATGGTATGTTCCCAATCGCTTGATATAACTTGTCAAAGGAGATTTTCTGAAAGAACCCTGGTGGTCTTTAGTTCAGCTGTTAAACACGGGCCCACCTTTATGATAGAAACTTTCTGTCCTAAATTGCTCCTTCGATATTAGTGTTTTGAAAGATGTAGTGATAGCATCATGCCTCGAGCCCTTCCCACTGTGACACTGTGACAAATGAGAGTGCCTGTGTGCGCATGCTGGTATGTTCCATACAGGTTCAGTCACAGCGGACTTGCTGAGAAGACAGAAAAAAAAAATCATGATCTCTGCTTTAATTTTCACATGACACAGGAAAAAAAACTTTGTTGGATGTGATCAGGTGCAGGTAAGCTCAGCTCTTTGGTTCTTGTCCCGAGAAAACACATTCTCAGTTGAATAAGAACTTTTAGCAAGTTGTCACCGCTGAAGCGTTTTAATAGCTGGCCTCAGGTACAGTGACTTTTTTTAATTGCTGTTTATGTTTTGTTATAATCTGTGGTGTAGAGGCAAGATATGAATGTCACAGAAATAAAGGCCTCACTCACTGTAATATATTCTGTATAAGTTCTGCCAGTGGGATTGCTTCAGTTGATGTAATTGTTGAGGTGGGATAAACTTTAACTTCACCTGTTTATGATAAGAACCATTGTGATACTTCTTGTATAATGTGACTATTGTAAGGGTTGTTACTGTTTGTCAGCTTGTTCCTTTCTGCCTTTGTACATCTGTAATGTCTCTTTAGTGTTTAAAGTATGCACACATACAGTATCACACCACTAGACAAAGAAACAAAAACAAGATGTAGGAAATATTTGAAAGTAACTTTATCTTATGGCCTCTGTCTGCCTGGGAGTTGATATTGGTGTAGCAGTTCCACATGTTTCTCAGTCTGCTAGGTCCTGTCCTCCTTTTGGAAAGAAACAGAGATGTAAACTCTTGCTTGGATGCCTCTGTCTCACAGCAGTGGTGTTTTCTTGTGCTCTTAAAGTCAAACCACATTCCTTATAAAGTCGGTGACTTTTTCTTGGATGGAAGATGTTTCTGCTTTATCCACATCTTTTTTCTTGCCATGTACGTTTTATTGGGTGCACTATTTTTTTTTTTTTGTTCCAAAGACGCCAGTATGTGAACTCAGGGTATTTACAGATACTGATCCAATATTGGTGCTCTCTTTTTCTCAAATTAAAAGTCTGCACACTTCACTGTCTTAAAGATGTTGGAATCATTTTATGGAAGTAACATGAGAAACTGCTAGGGAAACAAAAGTCTGAATTTCTGACCTGTTTGGATGAAATTTTATCATATTGATTCTGGAAACACCGGATTTTAGATTGACACTGATGATAAAATGATGCTGTGCTGTTGAGTGTTAGTGGCAACAGAGGCTTGCCAGCTGATTTGTCCCAGTTGTAGCTGCAGCAGCAGCATGCAGCCATATGGTGCCTCTGCCTTTCTGAAAACACTAGACCAGTGGAATATGTGAGGATGAAAAATGAAAGCGAGGCTTGACGCGAGTCGCCAGACATGTAATGTTTCTGTCAGTCCCGAGTGATTTTGAAATACGTCCAGACCCTTTGCTGAACCCATAATTCACACAGATTTCAGTGAAAATTGAGCTCTTCTTTGTTTTGTGGCTCTTCCATGCGTTTTCAGTTTCAATAACTGTGTCGCTGGCAGCGCATCGCTTATTATTCCAGCTGTGCTGTAGGTGCTGCGCTGGCAGCAGCTCAGTGCAGACTCAGGTCAGGAGTAGGTTACCACCATGTACAAAACCCAAGAGGTGGTGTGTTCTGTGTTCCACTATAAGATGATACAGTAATTGACCCCACTGTGCAGATCCCACTCCTTTTTACTTTATGGAGATGTGATTACTGAAAAAGCTTATGAAGAGAGTGATGTAATGCAAAGAGAGGCGTGGTCATTATGAAGCTCGTAAACTAACAGTGTTCTTTGCACTGAATGAGATGTTGTGTTTGTAGTACCACAAACAACAGGATTATTCACCCCTGTACCTATTTCATTGTGCCACAAGGTCAGAGACCTGCCCTGTAGATATGTGCTGGTAAGTTCTGGTTGCTATGATACACTGCCAGAGAGGCAGTGCTTGGGCCAGGATGAATGTTACTCATCTTGGAGGTGTCTCCATGTTTAACTGATCACATGGGGCAGGGGGCGTGCGGGCTATATCGTGTTAACATACACACGTACATGTGGAGTGAACACAATATTTGAAAGACAGAGAAAGAAGAGTTGAGAACACCAGAAAAGTGACTTAAGAAATTTCACAAAAGTAGCACTGCATATTGTTCACATTAGATTGCATTATATTTCCCAGGGTTTCATCCTTCAGGTCAATACGTTTTTATGCTGTTTGTTCTTATGTGCAATATTTATATTCCAGAAATGCAGAAATGTAATTAGAGGAACCAACCAGGGAAATGTCATGGCTATTGATCAGAGAGAGCGAGGGGCAAAGAAAGCACTGGCCGGTCCCCATGTTAAATGACTAATTAAAGGGCCTCATTAGGAGGGCAGGGGCTGGGTCTGATTGTAGGGCAGAGGCATGCGGCTCTCATCATCTGGCCTAAAGCAGAGCTCTGCATTCATTTGTAGGATGAGGGTTTTCATGCATCATTGATGCGGAGAACCCTGTGGTCGGCAGCAGGTTAATTTACAGACACAGAAATACATCAGAGAATACTTTGGTTTATGCCTGTATCAACTTAAACTTATCTTAAAATGGGAAATCAGTTATCGTAATTTATTTTTTTTCCTATGCATTTGGAGGGGTGCGTGGGTTGAACATCAGCCAACTTGTCTGTCATGTAGACATGATTCTTTTTCTCCTTTAATTCCATGTTGCATGTCTGTTGTCCTGCAGTGTTCTCCCTTAGGGTATTCAGATTTCCCTGAGATTACCAGATGGGGAAGCAGCTTGTCACATCATCAAGTTATTGTAATGGTTTGTTTGCAGGATGTTATCTGTTCACATACCTCATACAAAGCATATGTAGACAACAAATCTGCAATTTCATGAAGTAATTTGAAATGCATTGAGTTAAAAGCTATTGAACCGTTTACTGCTGTTTGCTGAATAGGTGTTGCAGTATCAGGAAACCTATTTGTATTCTGTGGCAGATGAAAATAATATTTTAGAGCCAGTAAGAAGACTGTGTTCAGTGGGTTGCAAAAGCAATAATTCTGTATCAGATTTAGAGCTTTACCTGAGGTCAGAGATCAATGATGAAGGCACATGCTGAATTGTATTGCTGTGGGATTTTGTTTTGCAATGTAATTGGTCAGTTGGTCCTCACCGGTGGACAAGTATTTTTGTCCACTTCTATTCTTTGTATTTGCCATATGTCAATTTGCAGATGACTTGCATTTCTAACATGTGTGGTTTCTGTAAATCTGTAATAAAGTAGTGATGTTAAAGAGCAAATTATCTTTTATGTAGTCGTCTTTAACATGCAGGGAGCAGCACAGGGCTAACAGGAATTGCAATAAAAACTCCTTATATTTTTTCTAACAAAACCATTTTTCTCATAATCTTTACAACACATCCAGAGTGAGACATCAGATTGACAAATGCACTCACCCTTTATTGATTTTTCACTTTTTAGTCAACAGATCCATCTTTGAAACTGTTTGCAGTTCATCCTCCTGGCACAGTGGACAGAAATTAGAGCTAACTTTATTTACTGCTCTCCAACTTTGACAGCAACATTTTTTGTCCTCACAGCGATTTCTCCTGCCCTAGCTTTCAGTCAGTTTTGTGTTTATGGCTGCGGAGTGGTTGAGACACCTTGAGGTGTTTTTATGGTAACAGCAGTACCTAGAAGCTGGCAGCTGTGACTCATGTTTTTTAACCTGATTCTGCTCCTGCGGAAATGCAACGTTTTACTCTCGTATGTCCAACGTTCAGACTACACTGTCATCCAAGTGTTGAGGTGGTTCAGTCAACATGTGGGGACGTAGAAGAGGGAAGGAGGTGCATCATAGAACACTTATGAAAAGAAAGGTGGAAAAGTTAGGTTTCCCAGTTGCAGTTACCTCTCCTTCCCTTTTGTGCCAGGTAATACTTAATAACAAGCAGGAGTCATTGCGATGCAGCTCTGCAGATGCAGGCAGGATGCTGCGCCAGGGCTCGAAGGCTCCAGGCTGACTTTGAAGCTAATTCAATAGTGTGTTCTCCTCTGCTATGGTGCATAATAAGATTGGAACACAGACATTTGGTCTTTTGATTAAAGTGTCCAATCAAATGGAGGTTATCAGGAGACAGATTCCTCCGGCACTGACTGTAATGGAGAGTGTTATCGCTGACTTTGTCATTATTGTTTCCTTAATTGCAAACGATGCCAATGTTTGCCTTGGTAGACCTCTTTGAGCATCTCAAATAACAGGGTGTGATAGCACCGATAGACGTTGAGAATGCTAATTAAATAGCCCAAGGTTCCCACCCTTTCCACATTTTTTCGAAGTTCTGTAATTAAATAACTTTACAGAGAGGAGAACAGTAACTGTGTTTGTATCACAATGAAGCCTTGTTTACTCTTTAATTGGCAGGAGTTTGATACAACTATTGAACTATTGAAATATCATGGGGGAAGATCCAGAAAGTAGCTCTAAGCCTGCACATGATTAAGAGTTTAACATGAAGGCGTCATCTAAGCTAGACAGTCAACTTTATGAACTGTTTTTACTGATTAACCCAACCATCAACAAGTTGGCACAGGGCAATATATTTAATATTTTTCTATATGAGGTTTTACTGTGACTAGATTATGATGCAAGGAGATGACAGAGGATCTCGTTGGAGTACACACTGTACAGCCCACTGACACAAAAGTGTGATTTGGGAATTTGGCTATAAATTAGATTATATTAGATTTGATTTAGGATTCACATTACATTGTGGTTGTGAGCTTCAGATGTGAGGAAAAACCGTTCAAGCATTTTTCTGGATCCTAATACAATGTAGTGTGATGTATGCTTTTATTCAATCCACGCTATAATATTTAAAACCCTACTTTTATGGACAGTACAGTGACAAGGACCACCCATATTATGCTGTGCTCTACTATTTCTGTTTCTGTTTATCCGTTTCCTTGAATGTTATCATTTCTCCTACTTCAAACCTCTAGTTTATGTATCATCTATTTTCTTAATGTCTTCGTCCCCACTGTCGAGCTCCCACACCACACCCTCTGACCTTCTTAACGCCACGGCCTTTCTACTTATCCATCTCAATTAATGGTTGTTTTTGACTGCACATCTGTTTGTTCCAGGATAATTTATGTTTTCTGATGACCTTTTTACCTCTGCAGCTACATTGTTAGTATAGATCTGCAAACCAAGACACTGAGTGATGACTATCATTAAGACATGTGTGTTGCCTGTTTTGTTTGGAGTGGAAAAATGGCACTACACAATTAAAGAACCATGCCACAGTTTTCCACTGGCATTCCTTACTTACTTTGTATACATGGGTTTTATATTTCTTGTCAGCAGCTGATGGAAGTATCATTTGACATTTGGAATGATTGAATAAACACCATGATTTTGTCTTTTTTTGTCTTGAAGTTGGCAACTTTTTTATTTACTGAATAAAACTTCACTGGTGTATGGCAGGTATTTCCTGAGAATATATATTTTAATTTCTTGTTTTATTCTGCTGGCAATTTCTAAAAATGAAGTTTGTATTTGGTGTTTGGTACTGTAGGTAGCTGGTATGAACAATAAAAGCCCTTAAGGATGTGTTCAGCATTATGTGACCAACAAGTTGTGTTTTGATCCTTGTTCTTTTTCTGCATTGTGAATGTCATCTGTCATTCATGGTGAATTTTGGACTTTGTGGTGTGAACGCTATATTTTTACTTCACTTCAAAATGCTCACAACCAAAAATAAGAAGATGCTGCTGGAAAAACCTTCCGGAGTTGTACAGTCCTGTTTGTTGTTTAATACACTTTTCAAGGAATAAATTTGTTTCTTCAACTGGACTTCATCATCATCATCATAGTCTGACTGATGCATGAAGCACACCCCCACCAACACCGCCCTTTCTGTTGTTTTAACGTTGTGGAAAGGTCTGTGTGTGAATCCAGCCTCGATGACGTAAGTGAAATGAAGTGGATGCTGAAGTTTAGTGCAGTTTAGTGTAGTGCAGAAATTCCAAAGCAACAACAGTCACTACTGTTGCCAAATACAAAAGAGGATCTGAAGCCTCACATCTTGACATCTTTTCAAAGCCTGATTTAAAGTGACATTTACAGATTTTTTAAGCAGTGCACTTTGTTGATGTCATAGGTTTGGGAATTTGGTGAGGGAGAGAGGGCATCGAAAAAGAGAGAGAAAAACGTAGCTCTGTTGGTATGCATTAGTATGTGCTCATACAGTACACATGCAAATTATGACCACATGTTCTTCCGTTGTGTATATTATTTGATTTTACTTTACCCAGTCTTTGATTAAAAGCAGTTGTGTGCTATTTTTGAATAAGATTTCATTTTGTTGTTCACTTTTCTTAAGCACGGTGTTCATTCTTTTAAACCTTCTGTCTTAAGATGTATGTGCATGATTATTGAGGGAAGGTAATGATGCTGCCGTAAATGAAAATTTTAAAACATAATAAACTGTAATCCTCTAACTCGTTTTTTTATCTAATATGTTCCTGTGTTCATTTTAGCATTTAGAGTGTTTGGACTTCTTTACAACAGGTTATAATATTGAATCATTACACTATATTACAACTGCATAGAACTGTAAGTGAACCAGTGCTTTCTTTGCAGAATTAGGGGCTAGCACACAATGCTGTACATTAATGGTAGAGTCTTTGCCAACATCTTCCTCTGCATGTGTTCTGAATAAAAATGTTGACCGTTGACTTGTCTTTTAAAATTAAACATCCCTAAAATCCTGGAGATGTGACATCATTTTGGAGCCGTCTTCCAAAAACAGTAACTGCTGGTTCATGTGTCACTGTGGTGCAGCCTTGTGGTTGTTTCAGTTGCCAGGAAAATATCTAAGGTAACTTACTATTGTAAGCAATGTGGATTTACCTTTTTAGATTTGAGATTGTAGTGTAGTAGAGAGATTTGTGACTATGTTGCTACAATAAAACTGCCTATTCCAGGCTTTGTCAGACTGCAAGTTTATATCCTGTTCCTATTTTATATCATCGTCAAAGACGGGTAAGTGATCTCAGGCCCAGGTTGAAGAGGAAAATTTAATAGGTTTGTCTATGAAGCTGAAAAGGTTACGAAAAGTGCAGCCTGGTTTAGACTTCATGGAGACCTGATCGATTTGCCACTGATTAATGTTCTTGTCAAGTTACATAGAGGAACTCAGAAGTTTCAAGGTGTTCTTTTTATCATATCCAAAGACGTCTTGTATTTGCTCAGATTTTCAGTTGTTTTTTTCTTACCTCTGCCCCTATGTAGACTGTGTAATCTATCCCTTCCTGCTGTCAGAGACACACCCATCCTGCACTCCCTCCTGTTGTGCCTTGATTTAAAAAAACGACAACAACAACAACATCTTCATCTTCAGTACTTCCAGCTGAATAGCTTTCATGGGAATCTGGTGGTTCAGGAGATGGGGAGGGGGCGCTGAGGTGACCACACTGATATCTTGCTAACGCTGCCTGATAAATCATTCACTAAGATTGCAGCACACTTCGAAAAACCATCTTGTGTGTGCCGTGACATGTTGCTTCGTTGAGCGGCTACTTCTACTCTGGGCTATTGGGCAAATCATTTCAGACACCGTACAACATCATAGCTAAATATTATTAATATGCTTTTAATTCTACTGACTTTATATTGAACTGCTTTATGAAGAATGCCAACTGTAGGAGCAATTGAATATTTTCATTTACAGAAGGCTACATGTTAGGAGCCGACTTAGGTTTTGAGTGAGGACTTCAAACTCATCTACCATGTCAGAAGTCAAAATACACTCCTCCTAATGATTTTGTTTCAGGTATTTCTCACATTATGTGCCAGGAAACACTACCTCATCACTTGAAAACCCCAGATCTCAAGAAAGTCCTCCAAAGGGCTGAACATCACCATAATGCTTCTCTTGTTACATCCTTCTGCACTAGACTGCGGTGTGTTGGGATCGATCCAATATAAACATCGGATCATTGGCCTTGATATGTCCTAAATAGTTAGGTGGGTTATTGTTCACTTCAATTCTGTGTTTGCACAGAAGCAAGTGGAAGAAAACATGATAGCTGTGGATCGTCATCTGACCATTGTTAGCTGAAGTGTGTTCATAGGCGAGGGGTTCAGCCAGTCAGCTGTTTGGAGAGCTGTTTCTAGTTCAGCAGCCTTGCGTACAGACCGCGCTGCAGGGGGAGTGGGAGCAGTGAACGGGTTGGGGGTGGGGGTATTGTAGGGAGTGTAGTGTAGTTGAGTAATTGTTGTAATGTGGTTGGTGCACGACTCTCGCTCCACCTCTGTCATTCTGCGTCAACTTGCCTCAGAGTGCTTCTCTCCTCAGTCGTCTGGAATGCACACTTTATCATGCACACATGCACAAATGAGCTCTGCAGAACTCCTGATTCCCACATATATATATGTATATATGTATGTGTGTGTATGTATGTATGTGTATGTGTATGTATATAATCTTTTATGTCTCTTTTACCTCCCAGAGGAGTCAATCTCAAATGATTAAGTTTGTCCACTCCTCCTCAGTATTTGTTTTTCCTACATTTATGTCATCAGGCACAACTTCTCTTCAGCGTTCCCTGCAGTCTTCCACTGTGAGGTTCTGCTGGTTATGAAACTCTCTGCATATCTCGTGGTCCTGTGTGGTTCACTTAAAAGAAATGGGGAGAACCTTTGTAATGGTTAGGGAGGTCTCTTTTGGACTCTCACAGTAAAAAATGAATGACTTTAATGCCATGGGTTTGCAGCATGTTGGTTATGTAGTCTCCATAAATATTTGAGAGTATTCGCTTGTTAGAACACTGATGCCTCCTATTGTATGTAGTATTATAAGTCCTCTAAGGTATTGTGTTGAATGCAATTAATTGGCAACATTATGAAAAAGTGAGATAATTCACCTGACAGTCCAGAACCCAAAGATGTTCAGTTTACGGTCATGAAAACTAGCAAATTTTCACATGTGAGAAGATGGAAGCAAGTGAAGTTGTGACACTTTCCCCTGGTTCGGATCTTATCAGTTCAACAGCCCATTACCTGTTCTTACATATGGCTTAGTAGGTCCCTACTCTGCTTGTAGGCACAGTAGATTGTGATCGTGTGCTGCACTCATGTTGTCATGGTTACACAACTAATTGCAGAGTTGACAAATTACCACACGCATTGATGATAATAAACCTACTGGCCTACTGGTATGTAGTAAGTGGCCTGCTGAGCCATAACTATGAGAATGACTGATAACTGACCAATGAATATGACAATGATGTTTTATTGGCTTTGACATAAACCATTAATTGAATTGAAGTTCAATCACTAAATGATTTTTCATCTAATCCTTCCATTGCTAGTTGAGGTACATGCTCTCTTGAGTGCCGTTGATGAGTTTACTCATTATGTTAATTATGTGTTTCCCATGTCTTGGTTTGTCATAGGAGGGCTGATGAACCAAGTTGGTCAGTATCTCCCATTCTGACTGTTGAGGGAGAGCACCCTCCCTCACAGTGCTCTCTGCTTGCCCTCCCATCTCTCAAGCAGTCAAACAGCTATAGTAGAAAGTTCTCTAGTGGATTTAGGGGTTAGCCACACCTCACTGCATTCACCCCTTTTCAATGAGCTGTCACTGATTGAAGTAAATTTGCATATAAATTGACGAATAATTCTCTCCTTCCTAATAGTGCTTGGTTGAAAGATTTCCACAGAAAAGAAAACAGCTTTTGCTGCGTTTTTAGGCTGGTGTCCATGTTTGACCTCAAATGAAAGTCTTTGTTGTTCCTGTGTCTGCATTCACATCTGTTAGAGCCAATAATGTGATTGCAGAAGGAGTCTAGGCAGGCCATGCTGGTTTACCATGCTCGCTCTGTCTTTTCCTTTCTTGTGTCTGGGTGTTTCTGTCTGTCTTTTGTTCTTTCTTGTGAAGTGCAGAGCAAAAATCTGATTTAGAGACAGATGGATGCTTCTTATTCTCTCTCTAGATAGTTTTCACTCTGGTCCTCTTATCTCTGATGATCTGTCCATTAAAAGCAAGAGGAGGGCACATGGGTGGAAATGGAAGCTGGTAGAGGAAGAACCATGAGCTTTTGGCAAACGGATGAACCTCTCCTCTCACCCCCTGCCCCACCACTCCCCTTTTCGTGACATCCTCTCTCTTCTCGCTGACTCATATCCTCTCTGCATTCCTTCTCCTCTTTCCTCCCCTTGTTTCTCACCCAATATCCTCTGGGCTTTTTTATTTGTGTCTTTTTCTCACCAAACTATTTTTGTTTTACTTCTTGTAAACAATGATGGAAGTAGTTTTCCTAAATGTTATCATGGTGTAGCTCTTTGTCCCCCTTTTTGCCACATGGTCATTTGACTGAATTCATTTTCAAAGTGTTTATTGTTGGAATGCTTTGCCACATGCTACAAATGTGCAAATATGTGTTCACAAGATGCCAGGTGATGCATTGGCACGCATTGTTTTGACCTAAAAGGATCAGCAGGCCATGGTGCCTTCCACTTTACACATTATAAATCAGTCTGCTCTGCTCCGCCCTGACCTCCCTCTCCCTGCTCTACGGTGCTTCACTGTGCTCTGCTACACTCTGCTATGATGTGCTACAATCCACCACACTGTTAGAAAATTACAATAAACACTCACTGGCCACTTTATTAGGTACTTGCACAATCTAATGCAATCCAATACAGCATCTCTACCATGAATTCTACTTCTACAAGATTATAAATTTTTTATTTTCTGTTGAAACTTTCACAAGGGTAATAATTCCACAATATGTTTATTATTCAGGTTACACTGGGTGATGGAGTCATACTGGAGAGAATTTACATAAATCGGGGGGGCAAAAACCAGAGGCTCCCCTCAATCTCTAATTTACCCACTTTAACCAACTTCTAATTATCATGTTTTAGCTCTGTCAGTAAGATAGAGAAAACAGTGGCAGAATATATCTGTGTGTAAGACAAAGAGATGGGTGGTGTTTTTCCTGTAGTCTGACAGTTGTAGCTCCCTGTGAGAGGAGGACTGACCTGTCTGTGAAGATGACGTCTTAGAGAACACATAGTCCACAGATATTTGATTTACTGTAGTTTTATCCTGTCTGCCACATCTACTTCTCTTTCCCGCTCTTCCATCTCTTCTCTCTAATTTTCTTATTTCAAGTCAGCAACATTATTTGAGCGTACCTGCCCAAAGTTGCTGGAGGATTTAGTTTTCCTGCAGCAAGACACTGCTTTGCCTTCTAAAACAATGATTAATGATGCACTATTTCAGAGTAGGCAGAAATGGCAAGCACGCTTCAGTTTTGAAGATTATTAATTGCATCAGTCGTTCACGCAGAAACACTCATTACCTCTTCCAGGCTCTTACCTTTCCCTATCAGGTGTTCCTCCCTCCTGCTCTGTTTGCTCTTCCTTTATGTACTTTTTCTAACTGAATGTGATGCGGGAGGTGTCAGCTGTCTGCTTTTTTCGGTAGACATATGCTGACAGATTGAGCCTGCTGTTAAAAAAAAAAAAAAAATCCACTATACACTTGCAGACTTGTTCCATTTTTGAGGTAATTAAAAACAGATGCTTGGGAAGCCTTTGTTACAGATGTCGCTTTCTGTAGTCTGCAGATAACTGTCTTCCTCTCAGTGACTGATGTTTTAAAAACAATCTGTCTCCATGTCCTATGGATTAACCAAACCTTTTCATCATCACCTATACATCATGCAACCACCTCTGAAAAGCAAGGCAAGATCTCAGTGAAGCTCACATTGATTGTTTCATATCTGGCTGTGATCAAATTTAAGCAGAGATGCATCTTAATGTGCACATGCACATATGCCTGCATCTGCCATTTCTCTCTCTCTCTGTCTTTTCCACTGAGTTTTAGGTGATCATGTCCATGTCAAGGTGTGTGTTGTTGTGTTTTATTAGAGCCGAGTGAGTCTGGGTTTCTTTCTTTAGCTTTTATGAGTTGAGAGTATTGCTAAGTTATACCACTGCATTTGCCCAGCCAGCCTCCAAAGCAAACACGCCTGTAAGCCTCAGCTCTGTGTAATGTTAGCTTTGGGTCTGGCTCCCTCACATTGCTCGAGTTAAAGCTAAGGCTTCTCACTGCGCCTGAGACTTAGCATGAGCGCTAACATCAACACCATAAGCCCTCACCACCTAATTAAAACACCATGACCCACATTTTCATCTGCGACGCTTCAGGTTTGCCAGGATCTGCAGTGACGGCCAGTTGTGATGGTTTTTAGTACAGAGCCTGTAAAGTATTTGTCAAGGGTTACTAAAAGTTGCATTCTCTTACATTGAGAGGATTTGTTATTGGCGCTTAATCACCTGTTGCCCTTTAAATTCAGTCTTTTTAAAATTGTGCTGATCCTTGCTGTTGTGTTGAACTAGAACGCTTTAGTTACACCCATGTGTGTCATCTCAGTTTACGTCTTTATGTGTTTTCACTTTAGCAGTTTTGCTGAAGGTGGCCTTTTTGGCTGATTGTACAAGAGCTTATAGAGGTGGAAGTGCTTATGAGTCGATATGTTGTCTGTGAAAGCAATTATTGGATGCCGGGCGTTATTGTCAGCCCATCAGTCAGTTGACGACTGTGGTGTGTTTGGGCTAAATGCATGTAGTATATGTAGAGTATTGATCCTGAAACACAAAACTAATCTAGTTTTGATCTTGGCCTCTGGTCTATATCGTCCCCCCCTTTAGGCAAATAGCAGCAAAACAGATAACATTCCCACCAATGTAAGTTGTACTTTCTTTAGTATTGATTAGTAGGTATTAGCATACTAACATATGTGAGATGGTGAACATAAAAACACTACTGCAAATGCTCGCTAGCACTTTTCCATCATATAGAAATGGTTAACAAATGAGCTACTTCAGATATGTATTTATGGTCTTCTGTTTCTGTCCCTCTCTTTCATGCTCCTGCTTTTCTTGATGTGTGCTCGACAATGATGACGACTCTTCTTCAATCACTGTGTCAGGTAAGAAAAACACTGTTCATTATTGTTTCATTACTTCACAGATTGTACAAAGCAGAATAGAGGACGTCATGAGGATGAGGAAGGAGGCAGATGTTTCCTCACTGCTGTCTGTTCAGTGGGGGGTTATAATAATAGCTAAACAGTGGATGACTGTATCTGTCTGCATACTAGAAGCCTGATGATGGTAGCAGTGACACAACAAGGTGAACAGATGGAGAGTCATCAGTGTCACGTATTGGAAAACCAGATGTTTTTTTTTTTGCCATTGTTAAAAAAAAAATTTTTTAATAATTTTTTTCCCTCTCCCCGTTCAATGACCCACAGTCTCTTGAGTCCCAAGTGCTCACCATATCCAAGCTCCCTGTGTCACTATTACTGACATTTAGTACATTCTCCATTCTGCTCCTCTGATCTCCCAAAAATTCAGAGCTACGGCGTGGATCTAGCCTTCACAGCTCGGCAGAGGACTGTAGATAAATGTGAAACGGCAGCACGAAAAATCTAAAGGAGGGGTTTTTATTTTAGAGGAAAAGACATGTTTTACTATGCAATTTTCACCTTTTTTTACCTCAAGAATGAACGTGTGAACAGAATTGTAGTAACTAGCTATCAGAATCGGCCAAAAACTATATTTGACTTCTAAAAAATACATGGGATTGAACCATTTGAATGTACATATCTGTATTTGTTCCACTGTGTCCATGAAAGAGCAAACCAATACAAGGAGGCACATTCAGTGCTAGAAGCTATGCTGTGATGTGACAAACCTGACATGAAATGGGAAATAATAATTAAATCATTGCATATTTTCAGAATGTGCTCTCCTGTTGCTGGTGCCGGTGGTAGGATAACTGTAGCTCATACATCGTTAGGTTGTGTACAACTTCATCTCAAGGTCCCACACTTTTGCCATCTACTCACCAAAGTCTGAAGTGTTTCCTAAAGGAAATCCCTCTGTGTGCAAATCACTCTCTCTGCTGCTGATCTGGGTTGTGAACTCTCTGTCATGGTGGTTGTTGAATTATTTGGTCATTTCAGTTTGACCCATGTTTCATTTTCAATCAATTGCGTTAACGTTGTGTGACTCCTGTCCGTCATGCATTGTATTCAGTTCAGCATCCCAGGTCCATACAAGGCAGACAGCGAATTTCAAAATAAAATATCGTGACATTCAAATGTATTTTTTAAACAATTTGATTATATAACTAAATTTAGAATGTTTGTTGACAGCGCTAGAAGGCACTTACGCTTATTAAGTGCATTCAAATCTTTGTGACTGGTGGTTCTGCTGAGGATTTAACCACAGCATCAGCTCTGCACACAGAATCAAAAGATGACAGCACAGTTAAAAGTTAATCAAGACCACTGCTTACGTAACTCAGTAAAA
>JAUBNQ010000023.1:7183215-7205032 GCA_032353495.1 Ctenopoma kingsleyae
AGCTCTGCACACAGAATCAAAAGATGACAGCACAGTTAAAAGTTAATCAAGACCACTGCTTACGTAACTCAGTAAAAAGGGAAAAATCCATCCCTTGATACTCTTACATACCACATTGATCTTTTCTCCACTCCAGTGCCTACCTCATTTAGTTCATTTAAATCACATAATTCTGCTTTCTGTAACTGAACTTCTGCATGTCTTGGTTGCAGCAGTTGTTTTGAGTTATGAATGGCAGAACCAAGAGTTTTGAAGTCAAACAATGAACCCTTACCCAGAATGAATGAGTTTGAATTAAACTCTACAGATCTAACAGCTTTCTGCCAAGTAAAGCTTGAGCAACATTGCAGAGTGATGCTTGGGTGGTCCTGTCTATTAAGCACTAAATGGAGTTAGGGTATGCATGTATATGAGGATGCAGTTTCTGTCCACTCAGCACATTCCCCCCGGGTGGAGGGGGGCACATCTGTGGCACACTCCTGCCCTGGCACCCTGCCAGGCCTCCCTGCTGCACCTTTGTCCACCCCTCACTCCCAGTTTTCCTCCTCCTCTGTTTTTTTTCTCCAGCTTATTCCAGCAACTCCAAGATCACTAATGTCACTAATGATGCCTCTAAGCCACAGTAACATTACCTGTCTCAGTAACAGGCAAGGTTAAGTACAAAATGAGTGGACTGGCCCTTTAATGTTATAATTCTCTGAAAGTTACAGCAGCTAGAAATATTTTGGTTTTATTCACTTTGTTTCTTTTTTGATTTTCAGATCGGTCTTAAATTCAGTTCAGACTATTAAATATTAAATTTGGCTTTTTTACGATCCTCATATACTGTGTTCCTCCCACACTTTCATATTAGCGAAATATTAGAAATTGGAGATTGCATGTCAGTGAGCAAGGCAACGACTACCTAATCCACATTTCAGTGGTATATAAATGTAATTTACATATCGTTCGTATCGCTCCAACATGTGGAGGTCTTAGGTAGTTTCTCTGTGTTAAAAACTAGGAGTAAGCTGCTGTGTAAATTTCACTGTGTTTTATTCCAGTTAACGGAAATTGCATAGGAATGTGACTCAGGATCTATTGTAAAGGTTTGTAGAGGCAGAGAGAAAAGGAGACGGACTTTTGACTTGACCTCCATTATTACTTGCAACTGCTACACACAAACAGACATTCACACACTTACACGAGAAGTGTAATGGAGTGTCTGGACAGAGGAGCGGTTTCTGCATGGGGGAGTGCTTCTGTTGTTGTGCGACTGGCAGAATTTATTTGCTGTGTTTATCTCTTTGTTCTTTTGAGTATTACTTGTCTCAGTGAAAGATGGAGCTCCTCACTTCTTTTGTCAGTGTCTGTGTGCGGCTCTGTCTCTTAACGATAGGCACAAGATGTGGTATTTCTACTGCATGTTTATGAGTTTGGGAACATGGTCATGCACAGGCACATGATAGTGAATGTGAGGTGCTGACAGTTATTACTGGCTGCCACTTCCCAACCAGCTCAGCCTCGGTCTTCCTCTGCTCCATTCCCAGCCTCATCCTCATCTCTGGCTGAATTTCTCCTATGGCTCAGTGATACTCTGTTCTGTACCCTGCTCATAATAAGCTGAATTAACCATATATGCCGTATCATATATGTCATTCAAACCATATGTTAATTTAATCCCATTTTCCCCAAACATAAAAAGCCAAGTTTTCCTAAAACGTATTTCTTCTCATAACAAGTTATATAAAGCATTCGTGTTCCTGTGCTTAATGTAAATACAACTCTGCTATAATTGAATGGGAATTCAATGTGAATTAGACTGTACCATGTGTATATTCAATGCTAACATTTTGGGGAATAGGCTTATTATCTTTCTTGCTGAGAGTTATGTGAGAAGAGCAGCTGTAACTGCTTAGGCCAAGAAATGGACAAGCATATAATCACAATGAAAACCACATCTTTTATACTTTGATTTTGAAATGGACTTTGAAATGAGATATAACATGTTCATTTGCGAACTTTAGCTCTGCTGGTAGGTCGATTTTGTTATCTTTGGGCAGTATGAGGCTAGCTGTTTCCACCAGTTTCCAGGTTTATGCTAAGCTATGTTAACAGGTTGTTTTTGCATATTTATAAATATGAGAGCAGTATTAATATTCTCACCCAAGTGAGAGTGAGTAAGCATATTTCCCAAAGTGTATCATCAGTTGCAAAGAAGAAACAAGTATTTGTTTTGGCAGTAGCTCAGTTGGTAGACCAGTTGTCTATGAGCCCCAGGGTCTGTAGTTTAACTCCTGGTTCCTCCTAGCTACTTGTCGAGGTGTCCTTGGACTAGACACCAAAACCCTGAAGTAGCGACGTCATCTGCTGTCCTCAAGGAGATCAATGGAGTTTGTCAATATTATTATTATTTCTGAATCTTGTAAGAAGCACTGCTATGACACATGCTATAACACAGTCAAAGCAGAAAGGGAGGCGTGTGTCACTGTCAGTGTGTCGTCACTGTGGTTTGGAAGTAGACCTCTACGGTGGATTAAGGCTGTGAACTAGTCCTTAGTCTTGGTCCTGCTCCAACCTGAGCTTCTTTCATAACACACTGGTGTTTGAAGCATGTTGAACATGTGTGAGAACATGTGTATGAGTTTGTTCACTTGTAATAACTGTATCAGAGCAAACCTAACAACCCTGTTGCACACGAAATTATTGCCCTCTAATTCTCTCTCTCTAGCACACACAAAGTTTTCCTCAGCTTCATTCTGCTCAGCATGCTGTGCTGTTAGGACACTTCAAAGATGATGCTTCATATTTAAATGTGCGCACTTCCCAGGCATAACATGCACAAACAGCCCATAATACAATATGCACACTGAACACAATATGAACAATGTACTTGCAGGCTGTGAGTGCAAAGACAGGATATAGTGTGAATTAACTGATGCAAGGGTCCTATCTCTGTAGACACACGATAATAAGTTGTTTTGCTATGAAAAACGAGTTTTTAATATCAAATGTGCCATTCATACAAATCTCTCTCTGCTGTGTACAGTCATGTCTTTCTGTGTGTGTGTGTGTGTATGTGTGTATGTGTGTGTGTGCCCGCCTGCCTGCCTCCACGTCTGGCCTGGAGTCAGCTGTTAAGGGATGCAGCTTTGGATGAGCGTTGCCTGATGCTGACCCAGAAACAACTGTAGACGTAACCAGCAGTGACTGCTGGCCCATTAGCCCACAACCCTGGAACACACATAGCTTTTCTTAATGTGCATGTTCAAGTGAATGTTTGAATTTCACATGTAGATTTCAGACCTCTCTCCCATAGTGAATCCAACTAAAATTAGTTATCAGGAAACGGACTCAAATTTACAGTATTTTACAATATATGAACTTTAGGGGCAATAATGGCAATATCAGCTTAATCAAATCAAAACTAGCTCTGAATCGTAGTATATGGTATTGTTATAAATGTAGCCTACGCATCGAGATGACAATTGAATCACAGTTACACCTAAGTCCTCTGGAAACCTAGGGAAAACCATTCATTTGTGTGCTAATTTTCAGCTAATTTTTTCTGTCAGGCATAAAGAAAAGAAGTACCTTTAGGTGTGTTCTCCTTCTCTCTGTTTATGCTGTGTGCTTGTCTTCACATGTGTCACATGTTCCCATCCCGTTTCTAAAATTAGATCAGCGAATGTGGTGTGTTTGAGTGTCCATTTTGTATGCATGTGTTGCCAAACGTATTTATCCGCATGAGCACAGCTGTGTGTCTGTATTTGTGCATTCACACAACATCTTGAGCGTGTCTTGAGTCAGCAGTGTGACGGGGGTACGGAAGTGGGTCAGTCATGCCCTCTCTAGGATGAGGCGGATGGATGGATGGATGGATGGATGGAGGATCAGAGTGATCAAGATGACTAAAGGTGGATGTTAGTGGCGAAGGGTGTGACTGAGGGAAGGAAAAAAGAATGTGTAGATGGAAAAAAGAAAAGAAAGAACAAGAACTTAGTAAGTATGTAGTAGGAGTTATTATTATTTTGTTTTGGTAAATAGAGTTTGTGTGGTATTTTATAGATGATAAAGTTGGGTTAAAATTTTTTTTTTTTTTTTTTAATTCGCAAGACTTGATGGTTCTGTTTTGCAACACACACCTACAACTAAAGAACCCACACTCAGCACATTTACCTGGCAATCAGCACACATACACACAGGAGGCATGCTGTCCCTCACACTTTTGTGATACTGAGTGACATATGCCCCCTGCTGGCAGAGTTAATGAGCTTGTCCTGGGCACTGAGGTCAGCTGAATTGTGGCACACTCAGTTTATTCACAGAGATCAGCCGTCTCTTCCCCATGTGACCAATTACTATGATTGAGTCCCGGCAGCTGGTTGTACTGTTGTAGACAGACTGGAAGACGGTGCTTCACTCCAGGTATGACTGGAATATGAAGACAGTTTTACAGGAAACCCCCAAAACCACATTGGACACTGATTTACCTTCTCTCTTTAATCATTTATTCTTTATTACATATTCTTTCACCTCTTTGGTCTTAATTTACACCTTCCTGCTTTTAACATACAGTGTATTTCATATACTCTTCATCTCCCCCAGTTTTAATTTCTCCATCTTTCCTCCAGCTATTCTCCCTCCCTCCCCCTCTCCTGCCCTCTCTCCGTTCTTGTGACCAGTAGTTGGTCTGGCAGTACAGTTCACCCACTGTGGGCCCAGGGTGAGTTAACACACTGTCTCTTATTACACCCCAGTAGTTGTCAGTTTATCTTCCAATAAAATAGAGGAGGGTTGAAGAGAGGCCCCAGGATATTATTGTAATGTATCTAAAGGCCTAATAAACTCAGAGATTTTCAGCTTAGTCATACATTTGTATAGTCTTTAGCTTTCAATTCTGCCTCTGCTAGTAATTTGTCGATGGTCTTGGTTTTTATTTTAGTGTGTTTTGTGTGTTGCTTGGATATTTTTGCTCTACTGCTTTGGATATTGGCTTGTTTCACTGAGATTTTTCTCCTCGAGTTTCTGTAGATGGCGCCTCTGTCTTTTTCTGTTAGTGTTGCGTTTTCTGTCTTGTTACACAAATGTGCATTTTAATCATAGTACATTGAATCTGTTGTTTGAATTTGAATTTGAATAGATCAACATACTCATCATGAGCATTACTCTGCCTGTGAAAACAGTCGTATACGTTTGACCAAGTGGAAAAAACTGATGACATCCTCGCGTTATCTTGGATTTAATTCCTGTGTTACAAACTGGGGATGTTGAGTTTTAAAGAAGCATTCTTTTTATGTACTAGGCATAGAGGCTCTGAAAGACAGCTGAGTTGATGCTACAGACCAAAGTTTGAGGTATCTTAATCTGTGATACTTTTACTGTGTACATTATGCATGTCACAAGTCTACCAACCTGGTGGAAGACTAATTCGTGGAATCATTTAAGACAAGTACAGTATGATAATGTAAATGCATTTTCTATTTCCTTTGTTGGTGTGTAGATTTGAAGGTGTGCCGTAATTGTAAATCAAAATAAGGTACTTCTGAATTTCTTACTGATGGGTCACTAATGTGAATCAAAACAATTACGTTTGAAACTTCTCTTTTTTTTTTGTTAAGTTATTGTTGCTAGCATTGATATCAAGCAGTGCATGTTCATAAATCATGAAATCAAGCAGAGAGTTCCTGTATTTCCTAAATACACTGGATAATTGAATCAGATTGCTGATTTTATTATTTACCAGCTTTGCTTTTTGCTGACACACAACATAAATTTGATTATGAAAAGTACTTTGCTAAATGACAGATGAGGTGTGTGAAGGTTTATAGTTGCAGTGTCCCAGGATCCCTTTACCACTGTCTGATCTTCCCTGCACACACACACATACAGAGGCCTCTTACTGTAAATAACTTTTGAGTCATATAGGCCTTTAAAGCATCTTTCTTAGTTTTATCTCAAAACTTCTTGTTCTGCTCTGTATTTCAGATGATCGTTCTTTCACTTGATCTACATTTCTTTCATTCTCCCGTTCTTGCTTTCTTTGTACAAAAGTGCTGACCCGCTCTCTTAGCCAGGGGACCGGTTTTAAATCTGGGAGCCAGTCAGTCGGCTTGTAACAGGAGACTAATACTCCCGTTCGAAATGTCTCGAAATGCTGCCTGTCAATGAGGAGAGGCCATGATGCAGAGGTAATTACCTCCAGAATACTTGTGTCCTACTGGTGTATACATGAGTCAGTTAATAATCACATTGTTAGTTGGACAAATCCCAGAGAGAAAGTTTGCTTCAAGAAAACCTCTTACTTAGCCATTTATGTTAATCATGCTTCACTTTGTTCCACACTCTGTGGAATTACTGTAGGCCAGTGTGATGGACTGTATGATAGGTGGATTGTTCCTTTTGTCTTTCGCATTTTTGGAATTTAATTATTAGTGTTTAAAGCCACATTTTCTGTTCTATAATATTTACTGACTGTAAATGCAATGCTGTCCTACAGTATGTGTCAGTGGATGATGGATCCGCTCATTCACAAGCTTCTCAGGAGACAACTTTAATTTTAGATGCTCATACCTTTGGATGTAGGTATCATCTGTAAATATTAATAACACAGAAACTGAAGGATTCTATTCACCACCCTTACAGATTATGATGCAGGCACTGTATTATTGCATATAATGTCAGAGTCCTTGGCTACTGATGCAGGTGGTTATCATATTGGGCTGATGTACATGTTGTGTAAATATGGCATCTACAAATAGACTCACACAAAGAGAATGTCAGCGTTACATCATACACAGATACAGCACACAAAAATATTGTGAGATCCATAAAAGTCTCTCAATCCATTGTCAGATTTCAGTACGGGAATTGACACATCTCCTGAAGCCCTTTTTGCTGCTCTGCATGCTGAAATGAATCCGTGGAGGATTTCTTTTCCCTGTGTGGAGGGCTTCAATCAATGAAAGCAATCTGGAACATAGTAAACAGGCAAGCCGCTTCAGGACACACGGCCATATAGACAGGATTGAAAATGTGTCCGATTTAACCCTGACCATGATGGATCTGGTGCTTTTCTTTTTATATATAAAAATATTATATATTTTATATATATATATATATATATATACATACACATATGTGTATATAACTGCAAATGAAACCATAGTAATTGCCATTACTCATGTGGCTAATTCAATGCTCACACATAGCAGCTCTGGAGAATTTTAACAAACATTTTATCAAACGGCTAAAACGGTGAATTAATCCAATAAAAAGCATTTTTTAAAAATTTAATCATATTTAATTGTATGAGTAGAAGAGGCTATGGTTCATGATAGGCCTTGAGGTTTTTATTTGCTTTATTGGGGGAAACAGCATTGCTGGTTACAATATAGTTTTCTCTGAGAAAATAGATGGTTTTGTCTCATGCCATGAAAGCCTAATAAGATAAATTATTTCAGTGTTTAAGTAGATGCTCTTCACCTTTTAGACCTTTACCACTTTAAATAAGCATTGATTCAAAAGCTGCTTGTCCCTGCCACAAGAGGTTCTGAGAAAATGCTTTCATTCATATTTGCATTAGCAAAAATGTATCTCTGTGAGAAACCATTACCTGTTTAATAGGTCTTAAACCCAGATGTCAGAATGCTCGATGTGATCAATGGACCTTTCACATTGGAGGCACAGTTACATTTTTATAACATTTTCTCACTGGCTGTGTGCTGACATACAGATTTGCTTAAGCAGTTGAAGCATCTACAATATACTGTATTCATATGAATTAATTAGTCTGATTAGGCTTCATAAAATTATAAATTATGCATTATTATTATAAGTAGTTTTGTGCATCCACTAATGCACAGTGTGGATCTGTTTTGACTTAGTGACATGGTATACAAGCACTGATAACCATGAGCAAATAATACGATAGTTTCAGCACTTCACACAACTTCATTTCTTTATGGCTCTCACACATTTAAAATTCAGGCAAATATTATATTTTGCCTTTTTATAATTAGCATGTTTTGAAAACATGGCATAGTGAAGATCAGACCTTTTTTTTCAAATGATCATGACTTGTCTATCTATGTAGCCCTAATTGTGTCTGAGAACTGCAAACTGATTTTACTCATTTAGTTTTGCCCATTATCTATTTGTTAGTAAGAGCTTTACTTTGTTTTTGTAATATGCTGTTAGTCCAGAGAGGGGCAGCAGACTATGCCAGGCTGTGACTGTCTCCACCTTCAACACAGTGAGTACTCATCTGGCAGCTGTTGCTATGGATACAGAGCCCAGCCATTGCTATGGTGCACACCCCATCGAATCTAGGAACATAGGGAGTAGTGTTGAGTTCAGAGACAGGGATGCTCACATAGATAAACACACACATACTCTGTGAATATAAAAGACAGGTCTTCTACACATCTCTGCTCTCTGGTTTGAGATTTGGACTTCTTATTCAAAGGGTTGCACCATCTTAGTGTCAGTTGTTCAGCTGCCTTACTTAAGAGCTTGAAAGTATTTTTGTCATATGCGTCTTATCCAGAGTTGCCTTTAGTTGGATGTGGTGTGGTTCAGTCATCATACAAAGTCTCTGCTGTCGTCCATAGACCTGACTAGTGGTTTAGTAACCGTGATGTTTACTGAACAAGCTGGGAACAGAATAATGTCCATCTTTATTGTCCTGTGGTCAGATAGAGCTCTCTCTCTCTTTTCTCCCTGTCCCCTAATCATGATGACTTGGTTAAGGCTGATCAGTAGTAATGAAGAATATTAACTTTATAAAGCTGCTGCTGGTAGAATTAATTAAATGCTGATTAGCCCTGATTATCTGATTAACTAGAGCTATGGATGGGCTGCTCATTTAAGTTAGTTGATTGCTTAAGATGTGGCTTTGGACTGTCTGTGTACAGTATGTGTCATTGCTGAATTTGACCATGGTTAGGTTTGTGGCGTGAATCATTTTGATTTTAAACCCTACATTCTTTACTATTTTTCACCTGGTGGAAACTAAATTTAACTATAAACAGCCCACTGAAAGAAGGTTTTAGTTCTAATCATAGCTTCTGCCTGGAAATGTGTCCCTTGATGTCACAAAGACAGTTGAAGAGAGGAGAAAAAAAGTTATTTGTTACCTTGTATGCCAGACTGTTTGTGTATTCTACATTGATACAACGCTTAGTGCCCAGCCAAACACGATAGTGCTGCCAAATCTGACTTGGCGAAGTGTTAAACAGGCTGGCACCCTGGCATATGACTGTGTTTTCTACTTTGTCACTTACACTGTTGCTTTGTGTTAAGAGGGTGATTGTGTTTCCCATTGCCCAGTGTGCTGATTGAAGTTAGAAAATCTCTTAGATAACTCTGCATGATGACCTTCTCAAAGAGGGTTATTTATTTCTGGGTAGACCATGCATTGAAATTAAGACCAATTGTACCTGTAATTATATTCTAGTTCACACCACAGCTCAGGCACAGTGGTGCTTTGAGCTCAATACTAAAGCTGAAATGCTAAATTGCTAACAATAATAATTCTACATGCTGTCAACTACTGTATGTTAATCTTAATTTTGTGTGCATTTAGTGTGCTAACATTTGATACCACCAAACATTGGATATTACTGAGCATGATGGAAATATTGTTAGTATATTGATCATATTAAACTTTTTACCTGATGATAGTACTAGCTAAAACGTTTAAGAATCTTTTCATTGTCATGGGGACAGGTACTTCAGTACACCATTTCATTGCAATGTATCCAAAACATGTTGATGTATTTCAGTAGATAAGTGAAAACTTTAACCTGCAAGTGGGGCAAGGTAAAAAAAATAGGTGATCAGTGAAGTCAGGCAGGATTCTTCTTATTGGGATCATGACTGTAAATATGTCATGTTGCACCAAATTGTGTCATAACGACAATGCATTTGTTGAGTTATGTCACTATACCAAAATGCTCTCTTGGGGATCAGAAGGTCATTAGTTTCATCCTCTGATGCCTTTAGCATGGCTACAAACTAGAAATAATGGGGGTGGGGGTGGGGGGACACGTACTGACATCTGTGTTTTGTTAAGAACAGTAATTTCTGGAAAATATCGTTCATCTTTCTCATGTGAATGTTCTTCTAGAATTACAAATTCAGCATGTAAAAGTTCAATTACAGGGATTCTTCCAGTAAAATTAAGCAGCTCTAAGTAAGTTTGCTTTTGGCCTGAGCCTAGATCCTGCACTGACTGAATCAGCCACTTTTCAACAGCAGACACAGCCGAGATTAATTTCAGGAACACCAGTCAGGCCATACAAAGACATCTATGCTGCATAAATGTAGTCGTAGGTTTTGAATATCAAGCAAGTTATCAGGGCTCTCCACTATGTAATGACTTTGCTCGTCTGGACCGTGAAGGGCCCGTACAAGTCTGTGCCATTTCCAAATCAGCAAAAATTGGTCAAACATTTCCTTTCCCACTACAGCAGCCTATTGAGCAGGAGATCGAGTTTCAGTAATGTTTGGTTTTTCCATGCTGTGAATACAGATGTCAACTGCCAGCGGAGGGTCTGGCTGGTGCCATGTCTAGCTCTGCATGTCTGAGCAGTGCCTTGGCTGACTGATCAGAGCTGAGGGGTGCAGGAGGGGGCTCAATGGGAGATGCCTGGAAAGTAGTGGAGCTTTGCACATTTCAGCTGTGTCTAAAACTCTTTTGATGTTTTGTCTGGCTTACTCTGATGTTCTCTTTCTGTGCGACAAACTCTGCCTCTCTCCCCCTCGTTCTCTTGCATAAACCTCTTCGCCCTCACTTCCCTTCTGTCATGGATTGCGTGCCTCCTTCCCAAAAAGCTTGCTTGATTTAGGGGGCTTATGGAAAATCTATAACAGGTGGGTTGTGTTTGAAGGATATGTCTTTTCTAATTATCTGTATGCAAAGGGATTTGGGTGGGTGGCCGCTGGGCCAAATGTTCTCCCAACACAGTCCTGCTGCCTTCCTGTTTGCTATTTGCTGCCTGTGAGTCAAATTGAATTCAGCTAATTGTTAGTTAAATAATGCACTACAAACCTGGGGGGTGTAGTAGCAGCCAAAAGTGTGGCGAGCCATGAAGATATGCTCCACACCAGTTGATGATCACTGATGGTGATCACTGCACTCTGGGAAGAAAGATATGTGGATGTGGTGGAAAAAGAAGTCCGATCTATAGCACCCCCATGGGACAGACGACACCCTCAGAGATCCTGTGAAGTCCATGCCTTGATGGGTCAGAACTTTTTCAATGAGGTGAAGGCAAGCTATACAATACTAGGCATGTGGTTTTGAGTGATTGGTGTATGCAAAGCACCAAAACAGAGCAGGGTAGCATAGTAGCAGTTGGGTTTACAATAATAACTTGGGTGTCCATGATTTGGAGGAGGTGATTAGCTGCCATAAAGGGTTAAATAGAGGTGAGTCTTGATCTGCTTGACCTTAACATGTACACGATGAGATGAGTGACTCATTGCTGATTGAGCATTTACAAAATACTAATCTCGACGATAACATAGTTAGACTGTATTTATGCTATGGCCAAACCAATCTCGACTCAATGTGGAGCCAACCAAAGATTGAAATCCATACACTGTGGGTGCATTTAAGGAGAGATTGCATGTCAACACCAGAAACAGAGTGACGACAGATGCTTTATCTACTTAATCAACACATACATACTGTAAGTGTTTACTCTCTCCAACATCCACACTGTTCTGCCTTTAAGAATGTCTTCTCATTTTTGTTAAAGCATTGTTTTATCAAGATAAGTATATGAGAGAGAGAGGGAAGGACAGCATCTAGATTACTGAACTAAAGCTTATTGAGGTGCTGTTGCATGCATACCGGTGACTACCAAACAGGATGCCTGAGTTAGCTGCACAGCATCTGTAATTCACTTTTTTTGTTAGTTTTCTTGACTGTTTACAAATTTACAAGATGTAGAACTATTTTTTTTGCCATCATAGAAACTGAGGAATGAGTAAAAGTACAGTAAAAATGCTAATTTCCATTTTATGATTATTTTTGGGCATTTTAGCCTTTATTTGGTGGCAGAGGAAATGCAGGAAATGAGAGAGGATATGAAAGACTTATATCCCAAACTGGACTTGAACTGGGAATGTTCTAAACGAGTCTGGTTTTTAAGTGTTGGAGAACTAATAAAGAAATAATTGAGAGCTTTGTTTTTAAAAATCACATTCCCTTTTCTATGTAAAGAAACAAAACCTGTCTCAGACACTTTAAGACTTTTTATTATTCTTGCTAGTATATCAATATTTCCTGAAACGTGAGCCTGCCAACTTGAAAACCATACAGTAACAATGTCACCATAATTAATTTTTAGAATCCTCCTTGCCAAGAATGTGGTTGTGAATGACAGACAAAATCTGGGGTCACATTAAAATAAAAAGCAGTCATATCATATCTGTGGGAAGTGTCGTGCTTCACTTGTATTTTTATTGAACCTACAATCATTCTGCCAGCCAGCGCAGAATGCTCTTCTGTACTATGCTAACAATCTCAATCATAAACTCAGTCACTCACTCACTCACACACACGCACACATGCGCACACTCACACAGACACACACGCACACACACTCACAAACAGACACACACACACACACAAACAGACAGACCCGCACACACACACACAGTTTCCATGGAAACAGGATCCAGGGCCTTTTATGACTGGTTGTTTGCCCAAGACAACCAAAAATGGTCTCAGCAGCCATGCAAAGATGAGAGATAAATCATTTGTATATTAAATAATGGGACGTGCAGTAATGTAGAACATGATAAGATGCTTGTTGCATGAAGCAGTATCATATGTAGATCATGACATTGTCATATTCATTAGGTAAATGAATTTAATTTTTTCCTTTTATTCTGACAGCATACTGTAACTTGTGTTGTCGTACTGTTTGCGTTGCGTTTGCACATGCTTGTAATATGGAGACTCACTGTAGTGTCCACACACACACACACACACACACACACACACACACACACACACACACACACACACAGAGTTGGGCACTTTCCAGCCGTGCTGCCCTACAGTAGCCTAATGTGTGTCTGAGGGCCAGATGGCGTAGCTGTAGGAGGGCTAATTCGCGATGTTAGCCACAGTGCTAGCAGTCTTAGTTTTGGCTAGCCCTAGCTGGTTGGAGAGGGGAGCTTGCAGCCAGCTGCCCTGCTGAGTGAAAATGGCAAGTGTACAATTCATGGCGATGGCCTCACCATTTAGCTGTTTTGTGGTTGTTGAATAAACTTATGCATTTCTTTTTGCGGAAACCAAGCTGTGTGGTCTTTTGACACAGTGTTTGTCCACTATTTTCGTGTTGTTCTTACATCTCCAAGCTTTGTTCTTGCTTCTGTTGTTTTCGATTGCAGTAACCACATGTTTTCCTGTTTGTGTCCACAATGACAGGAAGCAAGCTGAACAAAGACCTGAAGCACTATCTAAGCCAGCGCTTCCAGAAGTCCTCACCGGACCACGAACTGCAGCAGACCATCCGAGACAACCTCTACCGTCACGCCGTGCCTTGTGAGTGCCATATTCATTCTTCTCCCATTTCCTCATGGTTCTCATGCTTTGTTCTGATGTTGCACCAAAGAATATCATTTATTTTGTGAGCATCCAGATTAAAAACAAGGAAAAACTTGACCTAGGTCTTACTGAGCTATAGTCTTAGTTTTAGCCATGATCAGTTTTAGATCCATGTAACTGCCTCACACAGACTCAAACACACTCTGTATAATTAGGCCTGATTATTTCAGTCCAATCCAAGCAGGGTTTCCAATTGCCTTTTGACTAATATTTGCTGTGCCGGCAGCCAGGCTGATTAAATCACATCCTCCTTGGATCTAACCTTATGCTATGAATTGATCGAGCATCATTCATGATCCTTCTTTATCCCAAAATGCACTTTTTCATCTGCTTCCCAAGCTGATAACAAGTGTGTTGATACAAAGTCAGCCAGCCTCCACCTTCCATTCATTCATTCACTCAGCACAGTGTTTGCTGTATATATTGTTTGATAGAGGAAAAATCTGGTGACTCCACAGTGAATAGGCTAGTAGTATCTCATGTCCTGGGGATCTATAGCACCAGTAATTACACTGTAGATGCTATGGCTTCATCCAAGTCCTTCATCCCCTATCACGAACCAGCATCTCCTCTTCCAGGGCTGGCTGTGTAATCCTGTGAAATACAGGCTTTTGTCTCACTTTCTTCCACCTGACTATTGTAGCAAAGATCTAAGAACACATTTGTATTTTATTCATCACTGCTATGAAAAACAACCCGTGAAGACAGCATCGGTGCTAAGGATGTGGAATTGTAGCAGTAACATCATAATTGCAGAGTGATAAATGTGTTAACTGTGCAACTCCCTCTATGCAGGGATTAGATATCACACTAAGAAAGAAGATGAACCATGCTGCCTGCTACTAATTTAGTCTTTTCCCTGATTTGTATATAATATTGAACCCAACTATATGGACTAATCAGAGCTAGGTCCATCATTGTATACTGGAGCTAGAATTCCCTACTGACTATGGGCACAGCATGCCTCACTTATGAAGATGGAGACTGGCAACAGACAGAGACAAAACAAGTAGTGAAACTGCAAAAAAGGATGATGCTATTCACAGCTTTCTTATCATCAATTTAATATTCAGATTTAAACACAACAAATTCAGTATTGCAGCTCAAATGCAGACCTGATATCAACGGTTTCCAAATGAAACTACTGTATCAAACACATCAGACATTTTCATCAGTCCTGAATTTGTACCTTTTGTTGCATTCATTCTTCTTTCTCCAGTGTAATTTGGAGTATTCAAACACAAACACAACTTTAAGTGGCTGTTTTTGTCAATTACTTTTTAATTCTTCCATCACCAAAGCCTTAGTGTACAGATTTCTTTTTCTGGGTTTGCAGTAAATTTCAAACTTGAAAAGAAGCCTTTCTTATTTCCCCAGAACCATGCTTTTCCCTTAATGGTTCTCTTCTGTAAGGTTTTTAGTTTATTCATGGCCCTCTCACAAAAATTACTATCTGCATTCAGTATCCTTGTTTAAGGGACTTGATCTGCATTACCTCCACTGCCATATGTCAGTCAGGCACTGGTGGAAGGTGGGGGTCTGGCAATAATGGCCATTTTAATCACTGAGTGGTCTATGACACACTAGTAAAAATCCCAGTGTTGTTAGCAGTAAACAAAGCATGAAGCTGCTCCCCACTCCATATGTTTTATAGGACTGTAAACTTTTGTTGTTATGTACAGAAACACAAGACTCTTGACGGAATATTAAATTTATAAATCTTTTGCGACAGCATAATTTTCTTTTTTTTGTATTATGTGGTGGTGGGGGTGTTACGGTGGGCACGGGCCGTCAATAAATCCTCCCTTATACCTTCACACTTGCACTGGACTGGATTGGACTGCTTTGGCATGTGATTGTGACAGGTCAGAGTGTGTCCATGTTGACGTATGTCCAGGGTTGTTCAAAGCACTGTCCATGTGCATGTGTAGGTGTAGGTGTGATTAATACACAGCGAGCGGGTGGATAAACAGATGGAGAACTGAGTCTGTGGATGTTGTGGCTTCCATTGCTTCTATGTCATGTGAAATGGTAACTCATTCCAACCAACCTTTCTGCAAATTCCTGTGCTATTTTTGACAATATTATGAAAAATACTCTACTAAATGCCTGTTAACATACCTATCAAAAATTATATACATTATGATCAAACTATCTAATTCCAAGTTGACTAATAACAATAACTGTAACAATTTGTATGGTGCAGTAATGGAAGACAAAAGTTCTTTCTACTAACTCAGCAAAGCATGGTGTGGCATCCTCTCTGGTTTGATTCATAATTTAGACACCAGCCCACAATGAGCTTCACTAGGTGTGGAGGTTTATGTTATCCTTTTCACACTGGTGCCCTAAACAACCAACAGGAGTCACAAGCGAAGCAATAGGGGCACGATCCTTCAATAGCTTCCCACCAACGAGCACTGCCAACTGTGTTTGTTGGAGTGCCATGCCGTTTGCACCACAGCAGGGATTGAACACAGTCCACTGTGGTGGCGAGTGAGTGTGCCACTCGGTGCCAACAAAAACAAACATATTTTAGTCTTTAGAAGTCATCCAACACTTGTGAGAGCCATTTCCAATTCAGTTGTGTGAGATAAAGGTAGGCAGAGTGCATTACACAGTATTAAAGGTGTTTCCAATGTTTTGGCTACCATATTAATATAATGCACTCCTGTACTACTCCACCACCCACTATGGCCTCAATAGTAAACATATAGTAGAACTGTCACCGTTCTAACAATTTTAATCAAGAACTGAGAAATGATGACCTGTAATTCAGAATTCAGAGCTGCTATATTGGATTGCATTAGATTGTACAGGTGTACCTAATAAAGTGGCCAGTGAGTGTAGATAAATTTAGAAATGTTTCCAAGTAGTAAAGCAGGTAAGCAGCTAACAGAGGCGACGAAAAGTTGAATAAATAACCAACAAAATATAAAACTAGAAATTCAATATGTACTTATGTGACCATGAAGTTCACTAAACCTGTCCACTTTCAGGTAGTTCTCTTTGGCTGTGGAAGTTTGATAAAGTTGGTTGTAAACACATTTTACTCGCCATTCACATTTCCACAAAGTCAGTTGTTCCCATAACGCTGTTAAAATGCGAAGCCACACTCTCCTACCCTCCCCCATCTGCTAAGACGTTCGTCAGCTTCCCCTGTGGTCACCCCATCCCCACGTTCAGCATTCCCAATCTCCCATTATCCCGTCCAACCCTCCAACCCCTCTATCCTCTCATTCCTGACACCCCCCCCCCCCAGCTCATGTTGTATCTAAAAATCTCTACCTCTCTCATCTTTCTCTACCTCTCTCATCTTTCCCGCCAGTTGATAGGAGAAGCGAGGATTGCTTTGGTTTATATTTGATTTTAGAGCTCAGCATTGTGTGTCAGCGAGCTTTGAAAAGGGGAGTTCAAGTCTCTCCGGCATCAAGGCAAGTAGTCGTGCTGTCTGCTGTGGTTGTGATACCGGTGGCTTGCTGTTGGCTTCTCAAATGAGCGAGCTTTGCAGAGGTTCTCGTTCACGTGTGTCTGTGAGTGTATGATGAATTGCGGGGCTAGCAGCACAGATGATTGGACAACCCTTATAGAGGCTAAGAGGACGACTTGAAGGGAGGTGGGGGCTGAAGCCATGGGGATGGGGGTGGGTGGAGTTTGTGTGTGAGGGTGGGGGGCAGGGGGGGATGGGCGGAGAAGAGAAAGAGAGAGCGGATGGGGAGATGCAAACACACTCGCACACATTCAAACCAGTGCTGACTCTAGCTAGCTGGTCAAGCTACCATAAACACATGCACACATAATGAGTTATGGTTATATGAGACTGTGCAGCCTCATACGTGACTCTTTCTGCTGTGAGTGTGTCCACAGCCTGTCTGTTGTTGGTTTGGCAAGGTTACAGATTGCATCCACAGATGCAATCACAGTGTGCCACCAGAACAAAAGAAATGCATTATACCATTCCTAAAAAGTGCTAAATCAAGGAAAGGTGTAAGGAATATTGACAAGTGTGCCCAGTGTCAGATCCTTTGTCCTTCATGACCTGTATGGACACAGTGAAACAAAGGACAGTTTTCTATAATGTTTAACTATTTCTTCTATAGTATTGTGTGCATATTGGATTGGTGCCTCTGGGGTAGACTGTATTTACTTTCATTCCTTTTTCTTAAGAAACACTGGGGATGGGACCACAGGCCAAAACACTATACCCATATCAGTTTGATTACATTTGGGGTAAGGTCTCCCAGCATGCTGCAGGTTGATCAGACAGAGGTTGTGAAGGAAACAATAGGAGCTGAATTGATGCTGGTGGGGACGTTTAACAGGAGTCAAAGGAATGTTGTCAAACAGTGAGTGAATGATAGGAGGGGTCCCCATATTCATAGCCCCCAGCTGTCACCCCCACCCCCACCCCCACCCCCACACACACACACACACACTCTTGCGTGTATTGTAGGTACCCACTCAATCACTGACACTGTTGCACACACATGCAGAATAAAACACAGAAGTTTTTTGAGCGAACACTCTCTTTGTGCTAATGCAGACAGCACAAGGTGGATTTCAAAATATAAATGTTTGTGTGTTTCTCTCTCTCTCTCTCTCTCTCTTTAGGATCTTACACAGTACAAACCCTGACATTTTAGGTATTGAGAACATCAAACAACAGGATGCCACTGTTAGCCCAGCATGAAAAGAACCATGTCCCAAATAAATATGATAGTAATAGTTAATAAACTATGCTATATACATATATGCTAAGAATATACAGTTTGGGGAATTAAAATGCACTGTGAATGTGAACAGCTTCTGCAGAAGTTCAGTTAATTTGTGATTTTTTGTCATTGTAAAAAATCTGCAAAGAAGACAAGGAAAAGGCAATTTATTTCCTTTGTGGTCTCACCACTGCCCACAAGTAGTTGACATTTTTCCAGCTGGGAGAGTCGCTCCTCCATATGCACAAAGCGTTGTGGAACAATAGTGTCCATCAACAGTATACTCAAAAATCAAGGGACTTTTGGTGTGCATGCTGACATCATAGCATGTACTTAACTTGGTAAGTTTTCCTATGTGAATGCCTGCACGGCGTTCTTAGTGATATGGTATAGATTTGCGGCACATTTAAGGGGTATCTGACAGAGAATTGCATGATCTTTGACCCTAGTCCCTTTTATTTTTTCACTGCTCTTCCCAACCCCCTCCTCTGACCAACATAAAAATCAATCCTGAACACACAGAGTTTGCCTGTGGGCCAGTTTCTCTCAGCATTATGTTTTGTTTTTGTCTTTTTCACATTTTCCATATTTCTGCTTGAGTCCCATTAGAATCCCTGTTTCTTTTCAGGGTCTTTCAGATTTGGCTCATTCCTGTCGATATTCTCAACATTTTCAGCGCATTTTTCATTTCATTTCATTTACTATGATGGTAACAACTGTAAGTATTGGTGATCTAGGAATTGGACTTAACTTTGAGCTCATTCTGTTGCATAGAGTAGAATAAACCTTTATTATCCCATACAGCAACAGCCTCACTCCAGTCTGTGCCTCCCAGCCTAACCAGCTCTTGTCCAAGCTCACATTGTTTTTCAGAGCTTCAGCATTGCTTTTAAGTTTCTTCTCCAGACTCCTGTCCTCTTCACACATTGGTCAAGGATGGCTTGTTTAAAACTATTTAAATACCCAGAGCAAAACTTATGTGTGTAAGGAGTCAGTGTCTGGAGAAGAAGAAAGAACAGAGGTGTAGACAGAGACAGAGGGAGAGAAAAAAAGTTGATTGGATCTGTGAGAAGAAGAAAAAAAAGGGGTGAACAGCCAAGAGAAGGGGAGGGAGTGTGTGTGTGAGAGAGAGAGAGAGAGAGAGAGAGAGCAAGAGGGGGAGGTGGGTGGGTGCATATGAGTGCTTGCGAGACGGGAGACAGCGGGGCTCACTCAGTGAGAGAGAAAGAGAGAGAGAGAGACAGAAGCCTTGCATTGGTGTGTGTGGGTATGAGACGGAGCACATTATAAAGCAATGTGTGGATGCTGCTTAGCTTAGCTCCCATTAGCTTAGCATCACAAAGCCAAAGCTGGACAGAGGACAGACGCACGGGAGGAGGAAGGGGAGGGTGAAAAGGAAAAGGAACTGTGAATCTGCCCTGGTTTTTCTTCCACTCATCCGCACCTGATTGGATTTTTTTTCCTTCCCTCTGTCTCCTGTCGACGTGGTGTTGTTCTGTGGAGAGTGAGAAGAAGCCAAGCTCCCTGACTGAGGTATTTTGTTTTTGTGTTTTTTTTTATTTGGAGAAGGAACACTATGGCTTGATGTGATTTAATGGTTGGGGGTTGGGATGGAGAGACAGGCGGTGAGGATGGCTGTGCATCAGGCGGAAGGCATCAGGAGCAGAGCGAGGGAGTCGGGAGCCACATCGCTGGCAGTAATGGAGGATGATGTGTTGTGGTCAAACGGAAGCTGTGTGTGTCTGTGTCTGTCTGTCTTAGGTATGCGTGCGTCTGTGTGTTTGTCTGTACCCCAGTTCGATGCCTGTGTGTGTGCAAAGTGTCACTTCCGTGTGTGTATGTACAATGTGTGTTTCTGGCGGATGCGCTCCAGGTCTGCAATGGTATTAAAGCTATGTGATCTGTTGACATGCTTTATCACATTGGAAGCCATTACCTCCAGCGGCAAACTGCTGTCTGTCTGTATGTCTGGAGCATCCAAGATGCTTTGGTTGGCCCGTACCACTCCTTCATCCTCCCTCTTTCTTTCTCTCCTTTCCCAGTCCATCATGTCTGGTTGAGCCCCCCCATCTCAATCCGTCCATCATCACTGCCTCCCCACCCCTATAAAAGGATCATTTTAAAGCCTTGCTCTTTAATTTCTATGTTGCTGTAGGTAGATCATGCTTTTTTCTGGGTGGAATAAAAAGACAAAGGCCGACTGTGAGTGTATGCGGGGGGCATTTTCAGGCAGGTTTCTGGCTGATTTAGCTTCACACTACACTACTGGCCCTTAAGGTTTTTTGTTACTTACGCTATTCTCTCTCTTTCCCTCGTTCCTCCCCTTGCTCCTCAGACACCCCTCCCAAACATCCTACTGTAGGGGAATCATGTTTAGCTGAAAGCATTGATTATGAAGCAAAAAAATGTATGACACATGTCCACAGACATTTTCTGTTTTGCTCCCATTGTTGTGTAGCGTTTTATGTGTTTGTCATCTCTTCACCGTGAGCTTCTTTAACCTAGCCAGAGCAGTGAATACACCCTTCCTGACTTAAGACAATCGATCTGTCTCAATCATTGACAAGCCATAACAAAAAATCTGCCCTCTTCATTAATTAAATCCATATCACCACATCATGATAACCCTTAAGATGTTTGGGGTTGAAGAATCAGGTGAGATGCTTGGGGTGTCTCTGAGGCTGGACAATGACCTGTAATGAAAGTTTAAAAACAAAACAAACATGAAAAGGGTAGCCTGATCGT
The DNA here is from genome assembly GCA_032353495.1 of Ctenopoma kingsleyae. Taxonomy (NCBI): domain Eukaryota; kingdom Metazoa; phylum Chordata; class Actinopteri; order Anabantiformes; family Anabantidae; genus Ctenopoma; species Ctenopoma kingsleyae. The sequence goes on from JAUBNQ010000023.1 coordinate 7,204,279, forward strand.
AGCCAAGAATTTAAGGACTGAAAATGCTGGAATCTGCGGCCTGTGCTTGTGGTTGGATTAACCCTTTACTGGGACAGATGGCTCCATCCCCCTGCCGAGATCACAAACCCCAGTCAGCCCGTCACCCATCCTGCGTGTGTGTGTGTGTGTGTGTGTGTGTTTGTGTGTGTGTCTGTGTGTGTGTGCGTGCATGTTTTACCAAAAGGAAAAGAAAAAAACATACTGGCAGGCTAGCTGGCCAAGATGGTTGATGGTTCTGTTTTGGTTTTGGAATATGACGACAGCCTGCTTTCCCTCTCCTTGTGTTTGTGTGTGTGCGTGCGTGCATACTGTAGCGTGTGTCTTGAAAGTTATCCATGAGGAAATTCCGCAGTATCTTCTTGGAAAATGTGCACTAGTTGGCTAGCCTGACACAAGAGCATGTTTATTGTGGAGATTTAGAGAAATGCTTCTGTTATAGCTGCTGCACAACAGTTGGGTCTATGAATGTTGCCAGATTTTCAGTACAGAGCCATTATAGATGCTACTTATATGATCATCCACCGGCTTTATACAATATTTTTTATATGATCACTTATTATGGCAAGGCAGATGCTATAGTAAATCCATCATACTCAACAAAATGTGGTCAGTCAGAAAAACCATCTCTGCAGACTACACGAGATGTAATTGCACGGTATTTAGCCATTCTGATTCTACTGTCTGCATTCTTGTTCTAATTTGGCCAGTGTTTAAGTGGCTGAAACATGTTAGC
>JAUBNQ010000023.1:7217319-7228778 GCA_032353495.1 Ctenopoma kingsleyae
GATGCTGAAAGCAAAGTAGCTTTTTAAACAGGCAAATCAAGCAAAATTGAGCTCACGGTTGCATTTGCCACTTTATTAGATCAGTCAAGTGTGCTTGATTCACATATACAGCATGCAAAGGCAGTTTTTGCTTGCAATCGAGTGTAGTCACTAAAAGAAGAAACAAGTTATACCAGCTGTCAATGTAGTCGGTGTGGTTTGAACTACATGAAAATGTGATAAGATGGTGTGGATCAGCTTCCACTTTAGGCCTGTATGTGGAATAAACCCGAGTGGTGTACAGATCCCAAAATGTGAGAGTGGACAACATCCGATCTCCATCTAGAAGAATGCAGTCCCAGGAACAGCTAAGATACTGCACAGGACCCTCATACTCCCGGGCCTCTGGTAGAGGGCTCAAGCTTGTTGGAAAAACACAGTCCGCACGGGACAATTGGGGAATTCTGTTGCCTTAATATTTTGGATGCTAATTGCATTATGTCTTATTAACATTTTGTCTTTGTCAATTTGGCTGCAAACTGTGTTAAATATCTTCTTGTCCTCCTGCTAGTTTTACAAACTACTTGGAAGGAAACTTGTGAATCTGAAAACAAATCATTTCTTCATAGTGAATGGAAGCAAGTGTATCAAAGGATTTTTGACTTCATCAACATCTAATATTGTTTAGAAATACTGTTGGAATTAAATATTATATAGTGTTTTGTAAGTTTAAACAAAGTGGTGGGTATGAACTGGACTAAACAAGAAAGATATTTGCTTCAGTTTTGCTTCAGAAATTCACATAGTCACATAGACAAATCCTGCCTCTCTATTTGCATACAAAGGCAAAGGCCTTCCAACTCACACAAAAAACCCTTTGACCCACCCTCCTCTCTTGGCCTCCCGTTTAAATACCCCTCTTTTCTCTGTCTCTCTTTTTTAATCCCACCCTCCCTACCTCCTCCCTTGTTTCTTAGGTAACTATTATGGGACGCCCAAGCCGCCGGTGCAGCCCCCCGGTGAGAAAGTGATTAGCAGTAGTGGTAACGGCGGTGATGCTCCACTGCCAGACGGGCTCAGTGGTAGCCTGCCGGGCTCGCAGCACTCCACTCCCCGACGCACCAAGTCCTACAATGACATGCAAAATGCTGGAATAGTGCCTGGAGAACAGCAGCAGGAGGACGACGAGGACGTCCCTGATATGAACAGTAGCTTCACCGGTACGTACAGTGGACTAGAGGTCAGGGAGCAAGGGCAATGTCAATGGATAACAAGTGAATAGTGACTGGTGCATGTCTTTATAAGTTTTGGTTGATGCTTTAGTCACAAACTTTCCTAAAAATGTGAACTTTTTCTAGTGAAGCGGAACTGTGTTGTTTTCCATTTAACAACCATGCTAACACCTGGCAATAAAATGGGTCTTTGGTGTTTTGATTATACGTGGACTACCCTAGAAACAATAATTATCAATTTAGTCATTTGATTGATTGACAGAGGTTTGTGATATTTGATTCATTAAGTCATTTAATAAGTAAAGTCAAACATATCCTGATTGCAACCTGTCCAATGTGAAGATGTTGTCTCCATTGTAATTCTCTGTATTAAAGAGGCAGTATTTAATGTATCAAGCTGAGTTTACATGAGAACTGCTCCTTGGCCCAACAGTTGTGTAATGTCTTTGGTGGGATCTTTATTAAGTCTGAGAAAATAGTCCCAATGATGTCCTCAGGTTATCTCTGCTGCACTTCAGAATTTCTGACAGAAAGCCTGTATGACTGGAATTATTAAGTTTTAAACACAAAAACCTTTATCAGCAGAGTGGGTCTAAGGAAAGATACTATCTAGTAGCATAGTGTGAAATTTAGGACCCATTGGGGACTAAAGGTAGGATTTGTCTCTCATGCAGAGAGACTTATGCAGAGTAGCTATAGTACTCATTTATGTAAATACCATTGTGTTTTAGATAGGTGGTATGGCAAAAATAAGCAATTTTGGAAACTTTATAGGACATTCTCTTGAAGGCCTTTTGTGTCTGTTTTTGACATATGCCAAATAATGAAAGCAATGATAATTACTTACATACTGATGTGAATGACTCCAAAACATACTGAAAAAGGCATATGAACTGATTTTTCAGACCATGCAATAGTGTAATGCAATGTGAATGCTAAACCTCCCAAACACAGCTGATTATGCCGTCACCATCAGTGATTTGAAGCTGGAAACAAGCTGGCGCTCCAGACACTCTTGTCTAGTTGTTTGTTGGGCAGAGACTGTACAGTTTTCCTGTTAAGCAGTTTCACACCACGAGTGGGGAAAACTTGTTGAAATCATTTAAAACACATTCTGAAATCATGTGTAAGCAGCAGTGTGTTTCAAATGGATCGAGACAGAATCGTCATTCATTTGGATACAAAATACGAGGCCGGAACAAGCCCTAAGGCTGGCAGTATACTTCAGACTAAATTAAATTTGGCATCTTAGCACAGGCAACAGCCAAACCAAAACACCACATTTGGCACTAATACACAGTATTTACTAGCCAGTTCCACTTGTCTGCATTTTCACGCAGGTTTTTCCTTTAACTGATCAACAGCTGCAATGTGTCTGGCTGCACGCTACTTATTGACAGTTTGCTGTCTTTGTTTCTTATACTAGCTGTAGTTACATGTTAAATCCTTCAGCTGGAGAGCTGAACCCATGACTCAAATAACCCTTCAGTTGGTTGCGGGACATCTTTAAAACAAACAGACTTGAAGTCAGTGGCTAAACAGGCAGCCGTCTTTGACAGCAACCTGAGAACATGCTGTGTCGTATTTAGTTTGGAGTATAACATGTGAATGTGATCCTGCTTTCTGCAACTCTGTTCAGCAGGAGAGAAAATGAGAATGTGAGTGGCGATGGATGAAGTGGGAGGGAATGGAAGGAGAGAGATGGTAACAGGAAATTAAAGGGAAAGAGGGAGTGGCTGGGAATGGGCAAAGTGTCTGAAAAGGACTGGAGAGAGAGAGAAGAAGCGAGGGAGGTTTGTATTTTGTGAAGGAGGATAAGCTCAGACAAAAGAGAAAAGAAAGAGCACAAAGGACTTGGAAAGAGAGCAGCGAAAAGAGCTCTTTTTTTTGGGTGTAGTGAGGGGCTGCAGAATACAAGTGCTTCTTTGATTGGTGAGTGAGTGGTCTCTGGGTTTGACTACATCTGCCTGTATCCATGCATCCAAAAATGTAAAATAGTGCCATCTGGCTGCAAGCAGCAGAGGCTGAGTAACTGAACAACATCTATATTTAAAATTATTTAATGGTGTCATTAGTACTTGGTAGGTCGTTTTGTTTGGGAGTGAAATGTAGATATTATTCATTTAAAAGCTTTTGAATCATGATGCTGACACTGGTGCTGGTTTTTAAAGGGGCTCTGATAGTGATGCTTTTTAGTTATATAACTTATTTCTCTTGTCTCTTGATAGTTTCTCTTGTGTGTTAGTAGGTCAGTAGGTGTTATTAGGAGGTTGATTCAGGCTTAAAGCTGTTTCTGCCATGTGTTTTTAGGAGGTGTGACCAAAAGTTGTTTATTTGCTGTCTGTGATTGCGTGAGGATGCCAATCAAGTGTGAGTGTGAAAAACAAGATAACAGGAAGCTAGGTGATAGCACTTCAGAGGCCATTCAAGGTGTGAACTGCCCACTCTCACTCCCACTCACTTAACTATTTGTGGAAGTTTTGGAAAGTCCTTAGACTGAATAAAGCTCTTATAATGGCCAGTTGAGGATTTATAAAACTCCTTAACCTACTCTGATCTTGGACGTCTCTGCACTGCACAGGTAAAAGAGATTTTTCACTGATGTGTACTTGTTTTGGGAAACATGATAGGAACTCAGAAAAACATAATTGAAAACTTTTGAAGCTTTTGAAAAGACAGTCATGTTAGCAAGATGACTAAAACTTGTGTCCAGTGACCATTTATTCCTTATCTCTAAAACTCCACTGGAAGCAATTATTTCTCTGAAAGATACTTTTGGTTGAGATTTCTGGGTTTTTTTTTTTTAACTTTTTGTACTTTAAATAGTTGCCTGTCAGCAAAAAATATTTGCTAAAACCAGCCCATGTTTGATTTTGATCACCCAGGTGATTCTAGTGAATTAGACGAGATTCATCCTTCGGTGCGGCCCTACGCCCCCCGCCAGAGTAACCCGTCCTACCCTGGGACAAGCCCCTTACCACCGGCCACCACGGAGAGCACACAGCAGACACACTCTCACCTGAGCCATCCTCCCCCAGAGGACCCACTGGGACCTCTGCCTGACAACTGGGAGATGGCCTACACCGAGAATGGAGAGGTCTATTTTATAGAGTAAGTGGGTAGACCAACAACTGGGTACAGCAAAACAAACTTTCCCAGACCTGATTCTGACAGGATTACGTAACCTCTACAGTTTGTAGTTGGAGATCCATGTTTTCACTTAATATGTTAAAAGGTTTAGAAAATAGAGAATCTTGAGAGTCATGAAGGAATATAAGTAGTAATGTTGTCTAAATACAAACAGTAAATTGGACAAATTATATGTGCAAGATGGAGAGAAATAAAAGCTTAGGTAGCTGCTTAGTTAAATTTATTCTTGTCTGTTCTGTTTAGCCACAATACAAAGACCACCTCTTGGATAGACCCTCGGTGCCTGGACAAGCCTCAGAAACCCTTGGAAGAATGTGAAGATGATGGTACGTCTTCGTCTGAGCACGATTACTTATGTGATTATGTGAAATGTTGCACCCCTTTTGTATGTATTAGATTTAGTTTCCCTCGTGAATTTTCTTGCTAATTTCACAGTGTGATGGTGTGAAAATCAAGTAGTGTTTCACACAGCAGCCCTTAGGTGTCAGTGTTTGGTCACAGAAAATGGTGAGCAGTCAACGAGGTGTAATGCTCTGCTTTTCTCCTTCTTTAAGCTGTTTATCAGAGCAAAATGTCCCACACCTTCAAGGAGCTGACTCCATCATTCACGTGATGTAGCTCAAATAAGTAATGTCCCCCCTGACCTACAATGAGACGCCCTGCCTGCTTATAGATGTGGAACATTTAGTTATGTTTCCATACAAACATATATAGTGCATTTTTAAATGGTGATGTGATTTGTTTAAATATATGCAGTATATTCCTCTTATTAGCTGTGCAAGTACATACACTATTAAAAATAATGAATGGTTTGATTGCTTGTTGAGCTGCTCCTGAACCAGCTATTTCATACAATTACGTTACCCAGGCTTGATAAATTCTTGCCACCCAGTGGCCAGGTGTTGTTGTTACAGTTAACTCACGGGTGTGTACGTGTTCCCTCTCTCTCACCTCTTCTTGATCCCTGCTGTTGTGCTGTCTGAGTAGAAGGAGTACATACAGAGGAGCTGGACAATGACCTAGGTAGGTACCTTGTCTTATATTCCATCCCATTAGAGCTGTCAACCCAACATTTCATTTGAATTGACTGAGTTTAAAATAGATAAGTGAAGATATTAGTCATATTAACCATTAAAAGTGCACGTCTATATACATACCACACCACCAGTGGCCCTTAGAGTAATTTAACAGCTGGTGACTGTGATAATAACTCTAAATCATCTAGTAATAAGACATTATGTTATCAGGGTCTTGACATTTCTGAAGCCAACCCTCAGTGGCTTTGACAAACACACTATATGATGAAAAAACTGGCTTTAACACAACAGCCAACCAGACACGTCATACACATAAAACACTCCCACACCAGCAGTCCATCATTTCATACCTAAGAGACGTCATGATCCGAGGAAGATTGTTATAGTGATGGTTTCCTAATGAGTGTCTGCCTGAGCCAGACAGCATCAGGCCTTTTTTCCCCTCCCTAAGGCCATCAGCAAGCTAACTAGCCTATCAGACGCTACAGAGCATCTACTTGTGCAGGATAAATGGTGTCTGGAGATTGTGCCCTGCACCATTACGCACAGTTAGCGCATGATGTCATTCCATCGGAGGAGAAGATTGAGTCTACTAGCTCTTTATGATGTTCATGTTTTGACATTAGCTGAAAGTACATTGAAATGGGTGGATGTAAGGAATTTGATGACAAAAAGCAGTTTCTTTTAGCTTTATTTGTAATGACTTTTCCATTCCAAAAAATTGGATTGGAAAGGTTTTCATTAACTTTGAACTTACAAATTTTCACAACTTATGGCATCCCATTTAAGTATTAGAATCAGGTGTATCTTTTAGTTTTCATTCATTTGCTAAAGCTGTACTATTCACTATATTCACCTGAACAGGAAAAGATGATATATAAAGAAGAAAATAGGACTTTCTAGCTCTTTGTTTTAGCAGCAGGAACAGGCAGCAAACAACAATAAAAAAACAAGGAAGAATACCTGAAATGATACTACATGCATAAGGTTGATGAGGCAAGGCGAACGCAGTATCTATCAGGCTTCGTTCGTCTTAGCAGCTTCCATTACTAAGCATTTAAAATAGCTGCCGTGATATGATCATCAGATCAGACGAGTCCCCTATCCATGAGACAGCTCTTGACTGCATGACCATGTTCAATAATTATCGATCAGCACAATCCAATACAGGTAGGCAAAGAAACGTAATTAACTTCTGTTCTCTGAGGAGGAGCAAAGTCAGACACATTATGAACGGCTACACACACGCACAAATCTTCACACAGCCTCTCTCTGGAGCAGTTAAACACGGAATTCATTACACTCGGCTCCATATTGAACACTATATGCTCTGGAAGGTGAGATGTGGGAACAGTGAGAAAGGGTGAGACGAAACACTGTTTATTGACAGATAAACAGTGACAGATTTCTCTCTTTGTCCGCCTCCTTTGCTTTTCCCCACACTGAAATGTATACCATACTGCCGAGACAGTTACACCACCAACTGTTCTTCCTGCTCTCCGTGTCTCTCTCTCACTCATACACACACTATGACAACACACTACACACAGGTGCTCCTCCAGGAGCCGAACTAGTGCAGTGTGAAATCAAGTGGGTGATTAAAATTTAGCACGAGGTGAGGCGGGACCGCATCCCATTTAACGTTCCACTTCAAAACATCTGAATGATAATTCACCGTGCCTGCTTTGTGGGTTTGCCCTCCATAACAACACCAGCACTATAACCTCGCATTCTTTTTTTTCCACATGTACTTTTTGTATTGGCTGCATTAACCAGGTAAAAAAGGTGGAATAATGGTACCTTAAAATGTTTACAAGCATCAAATTGACAACTGTGGTTGCAGATTCATTCTTTATTCGTCTAAAAAAACATGGAAACTATGTTTAACTGGTCTGGGAGTATTTGATGCAGACATATATAGGCTGTAGTGTTGTGACACTTACAGACATTTTAAACATTTCAATCCAGCATTTTTATTGCAGCCGTTGCTGACTCCACTCCAAATAAGGGCCCTCATCATTGGAAAGCAGAGGGAGCCTCTCCAAGTTGGATAATTGTAATTACCATCTACTCACTTACAGGGCAAGGCATAATTGGCTGAGGGTAATTTTATGTAAAACTGATACATCATTGGACAATCTGTGCTTGTAGCCAATTAGAAGCCTCTGATATTATCTATGTGAAGACCAGCCTATAATCAGGTTGCTGTGATCAGACTATAGACCAGAATCAAATAGCCCTGTTGGAGATGATGGCTTTGCTCTCAGTGGCAAAAGCTGAGGAAACATAGCAAGATTTCAATTGCATACCACTGAAGAGGGCCTAGTCATATTCATATCTTTTCCAAATCAGCATTGATTATAATGACTTTCATTCTTACTGTTTGTAAAAGTGTCTCTAAGTGCATGCTTGCATCATTGTGAGTAACCAGCTGCTTCCAATGCCATCCTTTCAAATAAAGAAGTTTTTCAGTCTACAGTGTACAGTACAGTACAAAGCAGGAGGTTACACATGCAAAGTCAGGTCTGCTGTGAATTCACACAAAAACACACTGACTTCTGTAAAAAGTGAAGGGCACAATCTTTAGCAAGCAGCGATCACAGCCACATTATCTTTCTGTTTAGCCAAGGACGTTATCTTTTCATTAACTTAGATTAAATCATTCTTTTGACTGTTTCTCATTGGTGTGAGCAAAAGAAAAGAAAAAGAAAATCTAGTCACTCAAACATTATGTTTCATACAGTGTTTACAAAGCCTGGAGTATTGCTCCTTCCTTCCTGCCTTCAACTATCTCTCCTTCCTTGCTTCATACTTACTGTCTGTTCTCCTTACCTCCCCTCTATATAACCCTTTCACTACACCTTTTTCCCACCTTATATCTCTTTGTCAGTCCATTCATCCATCCATCTCTGCCCAAGGGTGTCTTGCTCTGTTCTTATCTGATGTGTGGAAATGTCAGCAGTGTGAGGGGGACAGCCAGACACCCTGTGAAGCTGTTGTGTCACTCTCACCCCGGAGACTGACTGGCAGGGAAAGACAATGGAGAGGCAAAAGGTCTCCACTGGCCTTGCCTCTAATGACTCAATGCATGGCCTAGAGCAGGGGTAGGCAAGCCCAGTCCTAGAGAGCCACAGCCTTGCTTGTTTTCCCGTCATCTCTGCACTTACAGCTTCTGATTGGCTGAACACACCTGATCGAGGTAATCAACAGTTCCTGCTGTTGATCAACAGCTGAAAGTGCAGGGATGGTTGGAAAACAAGCAGGGCTGTGGCTCTCTAGGACCGGGCTTGCCTACCCCTGGCCTAGAGCATTGATTCCCAACCTGGGAGTCTCGACCCCCACTAGAGGTCACCAAAGCTTCACAGTCGGAGGACAATTTTTTTTTTTTTTTACTTATTTATTTCAAGTTTTTTGGCTTTTAATTTATGTGTGTGCAGGACAAAAAACTAAAATAGTAGAAGTTTGTATTATTTTTCTATAACAATAAACATCACGATATGGGCAATGACAAACTCGCAATAATTATCTTTCTACTGCCTGATGTTTCACTGCATGATGCACAGACAAGCGCTGGCCAGCAAACACATATGTGAGGAAGCAGATGAAACCTGAAAGACTGTGGTAAAAACTCTTAACTTTATAAAAGCTCATCCAGTAAAGAAACAAATAATTGCACAGGTGTGTGGGGACGAGACACTCCTCTCCATGCTGAGGTGTGCTTGTCGTCCCAGGGTTGTAGCCCTGTCTCCTAAAAATTACCTTCGTATACAACTAAACTGCAATCCCGATTACGTTTTCTGTTAAACTAATTATCATATGTTCACAGTCGGCCAAAATATCCGAAGTTACATTTCAACATCCAAACATGTGAGTGTAGCGATATTAAAGTGTTTTATGGTTGGGAAGGGACAAATGACTTTCTAATTAAGCATCATACCTGACAGAGATATTACATATATGGAGCAGCTTTGGGAGGAGATGAAATCCCGGTTTTCAGACGTAAATTAACACGTGGCAAAAGACGCATGGGCGATGGACCAATTTCTCGAGGATGTGGAATATTTTACATTGAATATCTTATATTCCACGTCTCTGCAAGACTTGAGATTCATCCATGTTTTTATTCTGACTTTTTTTCATCTTTTAGAACTTCCACCAGGATGGGAGAAAATAGATGATCCAGTGTATGGGGTCTACTATGTTGAGTAAGTGATTTACTGTACATAACACAAGCCTACTCAAATACACAGACAGTCTACACAGTGCAGACATGCATGCATAAGGAAGAAGAAATGGTCGACAGTTTTCTTCTTGCGCCTAAATGGAAATGCTGTCACACATTTTCATTTGACTTCACTGTAAATAGAAACCGCTCTTATGTTTGTACAGTTGTGCTGTCACAGCCACAGTTATTTTGGTCTTTTGTGAAGTGGAAAATGTAGGACATTTTGTTTGTGTTGTTACCATTTGAGAAAGCATGCTGCGCATGTGTTTTCATGCGTGCATATGTGCGCATCTCATCTTGTTTGAAGCCACGGGGCCTCATCATTAATATAAAAAGATTTTATACGTGTTCAAAGCAGCACCTAGCGTTCAAGGCTGTGGCATCTCTTTTTTTTTTTTTTTCCCATTTGCTGACATATTTTTGAATATACATTATTCAGTTTCCTTCATTTTGCTGTAGGTTGATATCTCAGTGTTGGTTTGCAGGAAACCTCCCGGGGATGATTAAAACATCATCACAATGAGATTTATTTGCTGTGTGAGTGTGACTGTGTTTAACATGTATTAGGGAGCAGTTCCTGCATAAGCATGGATGCCTGTGTATCATTGCACTGTGTATTAATCAAGGCTTATCACTATGTCTCCCCTCCCTTTCTTGGCTGAATCTCTGTTCTATTATCTTCTTCTCTCCACTGTGTCTTCTTCCCTCCCTGCTGCGCTCCACTTTTCTGCTGATATTTACTTCTTGTCCTACATCATGTTCGCTATTCTTATTTTCTGTTGATTCCTATTATTCATCCCTCCGTCATATTTTCTTTACCTCTATCCGTTCATCCCTCCTTTCATCATCCCAAAGTCATATCAACAGGAAGACCCAGTATGAGAATCCAGTGCTGGAGGCTAAGAGGCGCAGGCAGCTAGAACAGCAGCAGCCTCAGCCCCAGAGCCAGCAGCCACCTGAAGGTGAGCGCTACATCAGAGGTTCGTTCACAAGCCCCCACCAAGGGCGTCATTTCTTTTCTTTCTGTTCATGTGTGTGACTGAGATGTCTGCATATGTGTGTGTATGTGTGCGTGAGATTGTCTGGCTACAAATTATTGCTACAGTATGACTTGATGTTGCCTGCTCCTGCCTTATGATTTGCTAAGTGACCTTCCATAAAGGCATAACTATTATTTGCGGCTGTACAACGCAGCCTTTTTGAAATTAATTTCAGTTCTGTATGTTGCTTTTGAATATTTGATTGTAATAATAACTTAAAAGTTTTTTTTTTCACCAAGGTAAAGACAGGTAAGTTTGTCTTCAGCTGAAGATGATGTTTATGCTAAAGAGAGTCTCCAACCTAATTGTCACATAACAGAGCACAAATAACATTAATAATGTTGCATTCTTCAAGAAGACTTCTCATACAGCTGCCAGAATTTAACAATTAGATCTTTTACATCTTAAATTACACATTTTTTTCTCAAGCCTTTCAGAGGAGACTCCACAGGGACACTAATTGTAAATGCAGGCCATCTCACATGGGAACTCTCTTATCGCCCTCCACCTTCTGCTCATTCAGCAGAAATCATTTAGGTCCACTCCATTAACTGACTTTTGTCCTTTCTGAAAGACCTATCTTGTGGGAGGTTTTTTACTAATTTTATTTATCTCTGCACTGATTCTATCTCACTGTTAAGAATTTTAATAAAATGTGTAGTCTGACTCGTGCCGTGATGCAGTGAGTGTAAGTGATTAATTAAAAGAAGTCAGACATTATGAAGAAACACATCACTGTTTTCATACTTTAGCAATTTTATTAAATAGCAAGACGTGAAAGAGTGTTAAAAGCATA
>JAUBNQ010000023.1:7239843-7252277 GCA_032353495.1 Ctenopoma kingsleyae
TGTGTGTGTGTGTGTGTGTGTGTGTGTGTGTGTGTGTGTGTGTGTGTGTGTTTGCAGCTGCATGGATGTTTATCAGCATGTGGGGGTGGGAAGAGAGAGGAAGGGAGAGAGAGAAAGAGGGAGGGTGATGATGCTGATGGAAGAAAAGGGAGGGAGGACAGTGTGCTGTGAGGCGAGGTGAGAGAGAGAGGGAGAGAGAGAGAAAGGAGGGGGAAAAAAAGGAAAAGGCATCAGGAAAGGGAGAGACGGGGAGGACGCGCCAACTGCCTATAGATGCTGGAGCCTTTGACAGCGGAGCTTGGTGCTCAGCGGACACACGAAGATGGTCTCAGTAAGAGGGGAACTGACGGTTGCCTATAATTTAATGTTCAGTATCTTGGACTCCTTCTCCATGGGTAATGCTACGGCCAGGAACTCCAGAGCACAGCTCCCTTTTCTTCTCTCTACTCTTCTCTTTATTCTCCAGCTTAGTTGCTCTCCAGGAGTCTGTCCTTTCCTCTTAACTCTCACTTTCCTCCCTCAAACACACACACACACTCACATGCGTGCAGATAGCAAGGGTCTACCAAGGCTGACTTAGCCCTTGGGGCTGGCCCCACTCTTCCGCTGCACCAGTCAAGCCAAGCGCTGGCCGCGGCAGTGATGCAGATAGAACGCGCTGCCTGCCCCCCACCCCTCCCTTCCTTCTCGAGCGCCAGCCGTGGATCGGCGAGCGAAGCAACCAAAGCAGGGAAAGAGAGGAAAGGGAGACGAGGGCTAGATGAGCACTGTTCTTACATTGTTTTGGAGTCCGCGTTATCAGTATATTGTTCCTTTTTTTGTTTTTTTGCATTGTTCCTTTTTATTATGGTGGACTACATACTATGATGCCATCGGTAACCTTCTCCCTTTTTCTTGTTTCTGTCTCTGTCTGGCTTCACAGGAGTGGCACCTGCTAAGAAGAGCCCCAAACTGGTAAGTAGTTGCTTTGCCTTCATTTTTATCCTCCCGTCCATCATCTTGTGTGCTCACATACATGCATGTGTCTTTCTGGGGGATATCTGGCTCACTCTTACCGCCTCTCCTGTCCTACCTCATCTCTAACTCCCTCCTGTAAGGTGCAACTTGTGCTGAGGTTGTGGGTCTGTTTGTAGACGTTGGATGCCGTGCTGTGTGGGGGTGGATTCCTGTAGCTTCACATCAGCTCCCCCCCCTTCTCTCTGGTGGGGTCTGGGACAAGGGGCTTTGATGCACCGCGTGAGCTGGGTTGATAACATGCTGATGATCACATCGTGCTGGATGCTAAGCTTGCAGTGTGAGAGTTGAATATATGATCACAGCTGAGAGACAACCTCCTCCTGTGATAGTTGCTGCATTAATGAAAGGACTGTGCTGACTGTTTCTGACTGAACATGTGTTTGTCAATTTTGTGTTGCAGGATGATTATGAGCTGCCTCCTCCATACAGAGATTATACTAGGATGGTATGTGATGAAAGTTTTTTGGAATGAGGTGTGGTCTGTTGGTGCTGGGTAGATGATAATGGTGATGGTATTGTTGTAGTAGATAACAGAGAGAAGATAAGTTGTCAATGATTTCAGTGCTATCAGTTGCCTGCTAACGCTGTGAAGTGTCAAGGCGCTCTGGCCTGGCCTGTTGACGGCATAACAGGACGCCTCTCCTCCCTCCCCCATCGTCTGTCTCCCTAATAAGTTATTGAAGAAGGAGAAATCAATGTATTAGACCAGTCCCGGAGCACAGAGAGAGAGGGAGAGAGAGAGCACAATGACTGCAGAAGGTCAAATCTAATAGATCCATCAAGAACAAGAGATTTGCTTTCATTTGGAAGGGGAATAGGATCTGGACTTGGTGTGCATCAAACTGAGAGAGAAACGAGATAAAACGCTGCCTCACTGGCTACTGGAGGCGCTGTTGTGTTTGATGCAATGAAGGTGACCAAAGAAATCATTCTGTGGTCAGGTTGAAGCACCAAACAAGGCCTGCAATTGTGATCAATTATATGAATCTATTGATTCCTTTATTTGACCACAGCCCAGTTAGGTTACACCGGTAGAATAAGTGTTCTAGCAGGAGCCACAGCTCTGATTTAATATTTGCTAAAGCGTCAGGCTTCTTTTATGTCTAACAAGGATGATGAATATAAACATGAATTGCAGAGGTGTAGGAGGCTGATTCGGAGAGTAATGATTCTGAATTTATTGAAGACATGGCTGCACTTTGAAGGCCAAACACTTTGATATTTGAGAACAGATGAGCCACTTGCCTCCACCCCATCTTCGGTTTATTTTTGTCTACCACAGCAAGTAAGGGAGGTCGTGTGACGAGACACAACTGCTGTCATTTTCTCTTACTGTCTTAAAATATGTGGCTTTTTCTTCCCTCATGCTGTCTGTAACTGCTGTCACTTTTCTTTTGAAACTCATTGCAGGGCAAATGTTGACTAATGTCTGAGATGTGACTGTAAAGAAAGATATTGTGACATCACTGAAAGGATTTTTACTTGTACTTGGGCTCAGGAGTGTAGGTGCTTTACCTTGCTCAAGCACCACTCCCCTCAAATTCTTGAGCAGGTGCTTAAGTGCCCATGTTATTGAGAGGCCAGTGGCAATTTATGAGGCATTTTACATTTCTGACTTCATCCATAAAATCCTCCCTTCATTTCAAACCCCACGAGTGCTTTATTCATTGTGTGAGTATCCTTCCATATGCAGCAGAGGATGGAGTTTCTTGTTAATACATTCCACTCTGTTAAACAAAAGAAATAGTCAATGCACCCTTGTAAGTTGAGCCACGTTTTTCTTTAATCTCCCACAGCTGAATGACTTAATCATGAGAAACTGTTCAGGTCTTTTCTTCTCCCTTTATTTGCTAAAATAATACTCGCTAACATAAAACACTTTAATATTCTTTGTGTTGAATAAGGTAGCAAGACAACGATGACTCTGTGTTCTTTTATCTCAAGGAGCTGAATTCTTTCTTAATCTAATCTAAAAATCTTCTGTATTCATATATTCATTGCTCTGTTTCTCCTTTCACAAACCACAACCCCAAATCCTCTTGTTTTCCATGCTCCTCCACAGCTGACTTTCAATACTCAAATGATACTAATCTGCTTCTCCAACAGCAGTTGTCCAGGAAGGACAGTCAGAACAGCTCCCAGCATAGCGTTTCTAGCCACCGGAGCACCCACACAGACTCACCCGTGCACTCGTCCCTGGCACCCTCTCTCAGCGAGAGCACTGCTCCCCCGCCCCCCTCTCAACCCCTGCCAGGCCTGCCCCAGGACTCCCTGGCAGACGGGACTATTCAGAGAAAACCGGACCCCTTTAAGATCTGGGCCCAGTCCAGGAGCATGTATGAAAGTAGGCGTAAGTATATTAATTTTTGGTGGCAGTTGGCTAAGGGCTGCATGGGGCTGCTGGCTTGGTGAAGATCCTCTGTGTGTTTAAATGGTGCTGCATGTTTTGGAGGAAGATGTTCGACAGCACTAGGCCTTGTTCATGGAAAGACCTGGTTTATATTCTCAAACAAAAACAATTATGTTTCCTGTGTTTTGGTTTTTTGGAAAGGGAAATGATTTTGGTGCTTGGGTGTTATATGTGGACTAATAAACCCTCAATTGCTAGTGTATTAGGTACAACTAGCTAAAATGCAGTCCAGTACAATAGTCCTGCAGTACGTCCTATATTTGTACCATCATTAAGCTGACATTTACACATCCTTGGATCGAAGACTGTTTATAGAACAGCGTTAGGTTAAGCTTAGGTGTGTCTGATATGATCTGATATCTGAGTGTATGTGAGTGCTGCAAGCATGAAAATAGTCTACACCAATTCTCAAAGAACTAAGGATTGAAATTGCATTGTAGAATGTAAGCTTGTAATAGTGATCAACTTGTAATTATGTTATAATTAAAAGAGTAGGTCAGCACTTTGGCAAATAACTTTTTTGCTTTTTGAGAAGATTGACACACTAATTTATCTCTGGACAGGTAAAGCCAGGAGGCAATTAGTTTATCTCAGCTTAGCCCGAAGAGAAAGTAAGGCGAACGACTAGCCTGTGTATGTATCACACAGGTAGCATGTTAGTTTGTGAAATGTATTTTTCACAGTGGTGGGCAGATTTGTTTCACTTCACTTCATCATCCGCTGTCTCTAGCTTTATGTTTAACATACAGAAAAGGGAGTGGTATCAATCTTCTCATAACAAGTGTTCAAACACACTTTTTAGGCAGTTCTTTGAGTTTATTATTATTTCCAACCAGCAACTGAAACCTGTCACATGTTTTTTTTTTCCAGCTGCTTGATAACACTGTGGTCCAGTTGTGGCCACTGGCACCACTGACACACTTTTACTCCAGACTTCCATTAAGAGACGCAGGGGCATATAATTAGCAGCAATGCTGCAGTGGATGTCAGTGGAATGCACACCCCCTCCTCCTTGTCTAGCCTCATCAAAGACAGGGACTAGCTCCAATTAAAAAGAATAACCCTCAGATCTACTGTCAAGTAAAAAAAAAAAAACAGAAGAAGGGGAGAAAAAAACAGAAGTCTGCAAGTGTTGAGAAACCTTAGCATCTAATCATTTTCCCAGGCACCCCTTGTCAAGGGTTTTCATTATTTAGATGTCTGAAGAAGAATGTGAAAGGAAGGCCTGAGCATGGTCTAGTACTGTAGACGCCTGTTGGCAAGCCACTGTGAAAGGCTGTGAGGACAATAGTGTTTGATCTAAAAAGGAACCAAAGAGCGGAGATGGAGAGTGGAAGGAACCAAGACTAAGGGGGAGATTATGTCTACATGCCTGTCCTAAGGTGCTGGAGACTCGACAGGGGTTTTCTTAATTACTTGAGTCAGTTTGACCAGTAAGACATGCAGAGAAAGCAGAAATGAAGGTTGAAGCGACAGAAACGTATACATTGAATGTGAACGAGAACTATCAGCATCAGAGAAAGGTCGAACACTGGGAGATACAGGGAATCCGAAGCGTAGAAAAGTAAAGAGGACCACACAGAATGACAGGGAGGACAGCTGAGCTATAACAGTGAGTGTCAATCTTTCACTTACTCACGCTGCATTGAGCTTTCTTCCTAAAATCCTGCAGTATGCTCCCAGTAGGGCTCAGGCCTTGGCCACAGCAGAGATATTTCTTTATGCAACATTCACTATAATGAAAAGTTCTGCTAAGATCAAGGTCTACCATGTGGTGAATATTATTCACTCTTAGAAAAACATTCCCTAAAAAACTCACACAGCAATAACCTGCTGAACGAAACAAGATGCTTGGTGCTTTATTGGCCTTCAGTTTTATTATTGCCATTCGTTTTTATTATTGTCTGGTTTTAGCCCGTTTCCACTTCCCTCTTTGAGCCACCCGCGCTCGCTATTTGCAGTCCTCATTCGTAGCTCTGCACAGGTTTATCCATCTTTGTAAAATATTGATCCAGTCACGCCTAGTTGCCTCACTGTAGGGATCACTTATGGATCTATTAATCACAGGAGCTGTGTGTAACTGTACAGCTGACCCTCCCGAGTGCAGGTGCAGATTCTGATAGTTAGCCTTTGACTCCTTCAGTTCCTCCACAGCTACATTGTGATAGATTGGACATGCTAGCTGCACTCCACCTGGATTTTAACTGTTGACTGAAGGAGCAGATTGGAAGCAGGCTGTTTATGCCTTCTGCCACCCTGCCACTTTGTAGTGACTTTAGTGGCCTTGGCAGCAGTGGCCATGCTGCTGCAAAAGAAAATCTCCCTGGGAAATTGCTCGTAGGTGCATGTTTGACAGCCTATACAACACAGCTGTGTAAATGCATGCATAAACATGCATATGTGAATAAATATAGACTGACTTAAAGCAGTGATGCCTGTGTGCGCTCCTGGATGAAGCCACACACGCAGACTTGCTCCATCTCTCCCCTGGCTCACAGTAACCCCCTCGAGGCTCTCCTCATCTCTACTGCTACATGAACCATGAGCTGTCAGTCGCTGCAGTGCAATGCTTCTTTTATAGCACAGCACCTTTCTAGTGATGAGCACGCACGCACACACACACATATACAAGCTTGCTCCTTTCTCTCGTCGATGGAAGGGGACCGTGAACTAGCCTTCCTCAGGCCCTCTGCTCAATAATATATAACCTATCCTAGCATGTATTAGCACCTCTATTGGAAGGGAAGTGCTCTCAAATGTCTGCAAAAATGGAAATGGAGTTGCATGTCTTACTTCATAAAAGAAACTGTGTAGTCCATTTGACCAGTAATGTCCAGTCTGTGGGAGTATCGCTGAAATTTCTTTAATAAAATAAAATAAAAAAAGAAACTGTGCTATTTCAGACATCTATGGGGAGTTTTTCATTTCTATTTATGGGACGAACGAATGATCTTTTCTTTGTTTGGCTTTTTATTTAAGCTCTGTACCTATGCTCTTCATCCAAAATAGATCATTTTTATCTTTTGATGGATTGGTTGTTTGTTCTTTTCCAAGAGTCTCCAGATAAACTGTTTGCTCAAAGTGCTGTCTTAGTGACAAAGCTTAGAACGACTACCTTAGAACAACATAAGAAAGAGGATGATGTTTGATTCCTTGAGAACAATGGGTGCATCGGTACGTCCACACTGTCTGCATGAAGTTAGAGCATGAAATTTTGAGGGAATTAATCTGAATTTCTAATGGCGTGCGAGTGCTGAATTCTTCTTTTAGGGGTGCAAGCACAGAAAGTCTCCTGAGACTGCTGATAGCAGAAGTGTTAATGGTGGTTATGTTGATTTCACAGTTCCAGACTTCCAGGAGCAGGACATCTTCCTGTGGAGGAAGGACACAGGGTTCGGTTTCAGGATTCTCGGAGGCAATGAGCCAGGAGAGCCGGTGAATATCTCTCAGAGTTTTTCTGTCTCTCGTAGCTGAATATCTTCAATGTGACTTTCATATACTACAAATTATAATATAAATCTGTGTGGACATGTATAAACTACGTAAGCTACAGTAACCTGAATGATGAAAAGGATGCCATATTCTAACACTTCTCTGTGAAGCAAATATACGGTTTTACCACCTCTTGTTTTTCTCTTTATCTTCCTCCTGTGTGTAGTTCTGATCTGCAGTGTTGCACAAATTTATATCAGTGATTCATACAACACATTTTCTCTTTGATCTGGCCAATGTAGCCCCAATCAGTAAAAAAACAACCGTCTCACACAAACGCCACTTTCTCTCCTTTTAAAAAGAGGCTGAATTGTTTGTTGTTGTTCACTGGCCTGTACTGAATTTTTGAAGGTAAAAAAAAAAAAAAAAGATTTACTTTGGAGCAAGGTGTAGCAGGTTGGAAAGAAGAGTAAAGATGGAATAGTAAAATTGTAGCAGACCTGTACTGTGTGCCAACTTTATAGCTGCCTTTAAAAATATTAAGGATAAAATAATATAAATATAAAATATATTTATGGATTCTATGCTATGATTTAGGAAAATTAACTAATTTAACTTTTGTAATGTACAGTGTATATTACTTAAAAAAGGCTATGGCAGTCTTTATCCATTCATGATCTAATCCAGTCTCATCCATCTGTCTTGGTTTGTCATAGATCTACATTGGCCACATAGTCAAGTACGGTGCTGCCGATGAGGACGGACGCCTGCGGTCCGGCGATGAACTGATATGTGTGGACGGGACAGCAGTGGTGGGCAAGTCGCACCAACTGGTGGTGCAACTGATGCAGCAGGCGGCTAAGCAAGGCCACGTCAACCTCACTGTGCGACGCAAAACCAGCTATGCCGGTAAGCAGCCGGGGGAATCAGGAGGAGGAAACATTGTCAACTATTAGAGTCCTGCTGACAGGTTGAGAAAAGTCAGTGTCTAACAGGGCTTTAATATATTTGAGCTGAGTGGAGAAAAAAAGGCCAATCATTTTCCTAAAGTTGTAATCCGTAAAATTTCAGTTCTGCTTGATAGTTAGCATTATAAAAAGAAGGGACATTTAATACCTCGAGATACAGAATTTGGGAGCCAGCAAGTATATTGAGCAGCAGAAGAGTAAGTCTGGTTTATTCGTTTACAGTAAGGTGGTTATCCTGCTGAGAATGCACCCTGTAACTCAAACACATCTCTTCATCGAAGACATCACCATGGCCTGTTCCTTGTTCCTTGTTCCATTACTTCCTGCAATATTAAAACTACAGAGGAGAATGGTCATTACTAAAAGTAAATACATTAAATACAAAAAAAGTAGAGTGAACTCACAACAGTGAGTGTTTCCTTGTAGCTGCTAACATCATTGAGCACATCAGTAGTTGTGTTTCGCATCATTAGTGTGTTTTATTTTATCAAGAATTTATTCTATAAACAAAATCCAATGTCTTTCATTAGATTCCATTATGTCATTACAGCTTTCTGCTGTTTACAGTACGATAGTAATCAGTAGCTGAAAGGCACTCTGCTTTACACTGCCATCAGGGCCCCGGGGACCTGCTTACTGTGTGCAAGCGGTGCCCCCCTCACATTTTCTTAATGTGTACAACATTAGGAAATACTCAGCCGATACGGTGAGCAAACGCCTCCACCCCATTACTGACTTTTCTCAGCTCAGCTCAGCTCCGCTCCTCGGCAGGCAATAAAGAAAGGCCCATAAATATGATGGAGAGGGTGGTCAACCTTCGGCCTGATGACCACAGCCAGACATTAGTCCGTTGCTGCTGTCCGTCTGACTCGGAGCGTCAAGAATATGAGGCGCCTTCTTCGAGCAGCTGTACAGGAAATGAAATGTGGAATGAAGTGTCCAGATACAACCGGCGGGCCGCGTCTTCAGTTCATCTTTTGTTCAAAACAGATCAGAGAAGGGATTGTTTGAGAGGCTCCTCTCCCCAAGCTGTCTTACTGGCATTTCTTTTATCGTATTGACATAAACTAGATGTGTTAGGAGAAAAAAAAAAGTCTGTTTATTTACAATCTTTGTTATTTTCAGATTGTGCAGCTGATGTAACGTGTATCTGTGTTGCAATATCTCAGCAGTTTTCCTTTAATGTTGTATTTTCTTATTATGCACCAGTTTTTAAACTTGTATCTCCTGAGCTTATGTAATGCTGGCTGGCCCAATTTTTTATCTGTCTTCATTCTCCTCTTGATCTTTTGATGTTGTATGTTTTGTATGTTCTTTCTCACCTCCCTGTCCAAATTTATTCCTCTTTATTCCTTTAATAAATCTTTCTTCACAGTTGTTCTTCACACCATTTCCTCACCATATGTCCACGCCTTCCTCACTTTATCCTCCTTTTCCATCTCTAGTTAAAGCAGAGTCAGATGTGCCTCCATCTCCAGCGTCCTCCCACCACAGCAGCACCCAGGCGCCAAGCCTGACAGAGGAGATAGGGAAGCGCACCCCGCAGGGCAGCCAGAACTCCCTCAACACAGTAAGCTCTGGCAGCGGCTCCACCTCTGGCATCGGCAGCGGGGGAGGAGGTGGAGGGACAGGGGTCACTGGTACCGCTGTAGTCGCCACTGCAGCTTCCACCACCTCTTCTCAGCCCCCCAACTCCACCTCCGCTGCCTCTTCCTCCGCCTTGCAGCCCTATGACGTAGAGATTCGCAGAGGAGAGAACGAAGGATTTGGTTTTGTCATCGTCTCATCTGTGTCACGGCCTGAAACTGGAACCACCTTCGGTAAGAAAGGCCACAGTGTTCAGAGTGTTTTGAAAGTCACATTGTTGTTGATTGTACTTTTAAAGACTACAAAAATCAGTTCCACTCAGCAAAACACGAAACACACTCTGTAGATGTCCCTCATTGCTGAGCCTTTTATCTTTCTATCTTCTTTGTGGGCTGCATTTGCATCATCTATAAAACTACTGAACACTAAAATAGCCTGACAGCCAGAATAGATTCTGGCTATTTACAGTCCCATCAGATCAATACCAACACTCTTCAAAAGAAGTGGTTCTTCTTCCTCATTTTTGTCCGAGCCTGTCAGAGCAAGACACTGAAACCCTCTCTTCACTTGCAGCTGCTGCTGCTGCACTCGCTCAAGGTTTTCATAATTGATCACAAGCAAAGTGGGACTTACATAAGACACTTGTATTATTCAGCTGAACTTAAATTGCTGCTGCCAAGCAGGCTGGCACTAAAAGCCTAATGACAACCCAATGAGAATGAGTGCTGCAAGCAGGATAAATAGGTGTAATGACTGGTGTGGATCATTTTTATTTATTTGATGATGCAGAATCAGAGATATTCACTGACTCAAAATCACATTGTATACATTTTTAGGTTATTCGTTCAGCTGGTACTTTTGACACTGCTTTGCATTTTTACAAGCTACAAGTGTCTCTTCTATGCAGTGCACTCTTTACCTTACTGCCTTGGCTGTTTGCCTTCACCACTGTGCCACCGTTTTCTGTTTTCTTATCTGTTATCAGTGTGGGTGGACTGAAAAGACACGATACGGTTTGATTTTTTTTTTAGATGTCCAAATGGAAAGCACCAATCAACCAATTTCATGTGTTTTGATAAAATGAATCCTAATGGTTACATCAAAGTTTGAAATTGAAGTGTTGCTTTTCAATAAGTCATTAGTTCATAGCAGTATAGGCTCAGAAACTAGTCTACCCATACTGTTGGTATCTGGAGAAGCACTTCATTTTGTTCAGAAATGCAACAAGACTATCTTTCATTTCCCTTTCTCATTCACTCTAAACACGATATTTTACAGCTCAAACTGGCTATATTCATCTAAAAAAGACAGAAAGAGGTCGCGGTTAGAGAAGATTGTAGTGAAATAAAAGAGTGGGAGGCGTCGGAAGGGATGAATGAATAATAATGAAAGGTAAGATGGGGAAAGAGAAGAGTGATTACACACTCCTCTTCTCTGCAGTGACTGATGCCAGACTGAGAGGGAAACCTAGAGACCTCAGGGTAGTTGGTGAGATGTCAGCTCTGATGTATGTTTGTGGTCTCCAGGTTTCTGCAGGTGCAGGTATTTGGGATGCAGACAACAGAACACAGCTTTTTTCATTATTAGCTTTTTGCTGCAGGGAGACTCATGCAAATATAATAATGATACCCATTTTAGGAATTTGGTGCTGGAGTAATAGGGGGAGACAGAGGGTGTAAGAGGATGAACACATTAGAGTTGAGCTCAGTTTCTCCAATGATTAATTTGAAAAACAAATTTATAGGCAAAATACTGAGAATTACAGTATGACAAATTCTTTTATTTCTTTCCAGAGCACATTTTAAATGTGCTCATCTTCTTTGCCAACGCTTGCATTTTGTTCCGCTGTATTTTCTGATAAGCTTCTTTCAGTGACTTCGGCTTGGCTGCTGGCTGGCGGTGAATTAACCCTTAACTTTCTGATCCTCTTTGTCTCCTCATTTCCCCCTTTCCTTCTTTTTTCTCTCTTCAAACATAATCCAACAACACCACAAACGCACACTCACTCACATGAACCACAATGTCAATGGTGACCATAGCTGGCAATGCATGTGTGGCCATGCCCCACAAAATAGGACGCATCATTGAGGGGAGCCCAGCAGACCGCTGTGGGAAGCTGAAAGTTGGCGACCGCATTCTGGCCGTTAATGGATGCTCCATCACCAACAAGTCCCACTCTGACATTGTCAACCTTATCAAGGAGGCGGGGAACACTGTCACACTGCGCATCATTCCTGGAGATGGTGAGTAAAGTAAAGTTAAACCTATCTAGTAGCCTCTATTCTTTTGATAAGCTGTGATAAGCCAAAATATGGGGCACAACACCTTCAGCAGTCCTAAAGGGACCTTCAGTTGTTGTTGCAATAGTGCATGATATTAATTAGCATATGGTACCTGTAGCCTTCAGCAATACTTTTTTATTTATCCAAACTGTTCAGCTAAAGCTTATACACCAAGGTAAGAGTGGCTTTGCTGTATGGCTCACTGATAAGAGTCAAACATTACACTTACCTAATATTAGTATTTCGTCATGGAGTATATTTGAGAAGCAGGACTAGTCATCACTTTCCTCAGTGCTTATGTATGGCTGTAGTGTTATATAAAGCTTGCAGTTCCTCCACCGACTTTCAAAGTGACTGGAACACTCCCACAGTGTTGACAACTGCTTCTGTGGGGATATTTAGGAACTTTCCTTTGCATTTGTGCCTTAGGCGTGTCCGCACTTTTAAGCAAGTTAGGTGTGTGCGTGTGTGTGAGAGAGAGAGAAAGCGAAAGGTACAGAACTTCCTTTGTGGATGTGGGTGTGTCTTTTCTGTCAAAGTGGTTTTAAGGAAATGTTTGTGTACATTGGATGTTGTGCTGTGCAGCTGAGAGCTCTCGGTGCTTTCTGCTGACAGATCATTCTGGCGTACCTCACAAATACTGTTTAATTAAGTGCGTGTCTGTGCGTGTGTGTGTGGGTGGGGGGAGCTCCCTGTCAACCAGCACACTGGTAGAAATTGAAGCTATTTGTCCGCCGC
>JAUBNQ010000023.1:7262298-7273309 GCA_032353495.1 Ctenopoma kingsleyae
ACTAGCACACGTGACCAAACACACACACACACACACAAAGTATGTAACAGTGGTGAGTTACTAACAGGACAGTGATTCCAAATTACTTTTGAAAGCTGTTTTTTTTTTTCCTTTTTTAATTGTATGTTTATTTTCCTTTTTTCTTGTTTTTGGTTAAGCATTCTGCATTTACAGTAACTCAGACTTTTCCAGAAAATGTAAAATCGTAAAAAAACAATGATGTGCCTAACAGTTCCATTAACGAGCAACATTTTGTTTTTGATTTGATATGTGGCAGGCATTTTGTGCCGCACTGTCACATGATGAAATCTGTGTACTTTTCCACAAGGATCCCGTGGAAGTACTGCGCACCTGGATCAATGTAACCGGTGCTAACAATGATGCTGTGCATGTCTTTACCGGTTTCAGTGTCTCTTTTTCTCTCTCTCTTTCTCTCTCTCTCTCCCACTCCCTCCCTCCCATCTTCTCTCTCTCTCTCTCTCTCTCTCTCTCTCTCTCTCTCTCTCTCGCTCTCTCGTACTCCCCAGTGCCACTGTTTTTTAGACATTTGACCAGACTATAGCACAAGCCTGCATTTGTTTGTATATTTTTGACAGTTTGCAGTATGTGTACATTTCAGAGGTGATCATTTTAAATGAATGAAGGGAAAATTAAAGTTAAACTATGATGATGATGATGATGATGTTAAAATAAAATAATATATTCAACAAATGATAAAGTGTGTGGCTCTGTCATCACAACCATTAGAATCATTTGGGGATTGAGTGGAAGTCACGTCCCTGACAACTTTAGCGATGGAAACATGGTGTAGGAGTGTGATAGCAAGGAACACACTGGGGGACGGGTAGAAAATGTATCGTGAGAGTCTTTACAGTACTGAGCTCTAATCATTCGGGCAAACAAACGGATGAAGAGGCTGACATTATTTTCTTGGGCATAAAAGTGCATGTTAGTATGTGGGAACAAAGCCTTTGAAGAGAAGTAATGCAAAGATGTTTGCACCCTTTCACAACATCAAAGCTTGGATAGGACGATCTTAAAAAAATGTTCCTCTACTCTTTGTCTTGTCTCCTTGATATGTCCTTTATTTATTCCCTTTTTCCTCTCATTGTCCTCTGTGCTCTTTCCCTTCCCTGTCTTGTTCTTTGTTCCTTTCTGCTCTCCTCATTGAAAGATGTTTCATTTGACAGAGAACAAACGGCAGGGAAGCTGCTGAGACAGCGGTAGGTGGTGATGATGATGCCAAGTGTGCTGTGTTGTGCTTTATGTCCCCAGGAAACAATGTTTGAGAAATAAGACAAAAACAGCAGAAAACAGGGTGGTCACCCCTGGTGAACTGTGAATGCCAACAGGGATTTACTACTGGAGTTTTAATACTGAAAGATGAGGCACAGCACGAAATATTACTGAAGCCACACCAAGATACACAAGAAAGACAGACAGTTTTATTCTTTTAACTTCTTTTGTTCAGTGTTTACTGACATTTAGTTTTAAGATACTGGGTGGTACGTGAGTCTGTCCATACTTATCTAGTAGCTGTGACAAATGAGTTAGGGTTGGTTAACCATAGCTGAAGCTCAGTGCTTACCTGTTCAGGAAGAATTTGCCAAAACAGCATCTGACTTGAAATCCATTTGGTCTATCTGTGACTTTTTAAGTCAGGTAGACCCTATCTCTGTTCACCAAGTTTCTTTGCCTTCGCCTTCTAATTTGTCTAATTTGTTTAATGTCTGGTAATCTGAAACTGGGCATGAGTAGTGGGTGGGTGACTGCACCTCTCCACATTAAGATATGTTTCGGAACATATGTATAACTAAAAAATATTTGAGACAGTTACATACCGTAGCTTTAATACTGTATGTTCAAAAGTGTGCATTCAAAATTACCCTGTGGATACAATCTGTGCAGCTCATAAAAGGAAATGAGAAGCAGAGATGAAGCTTCACGATCAAATAGTAACGTATTAGTGCTTTTTCTTTGGCCCAGTTTCTCTGCAATGCAACAGGGCTCTAGTGCATCACGCTCCTTTTGATGCAATGATCTGAAAGTCATTCTACGTGGTTATGTGTCTGGCTGCCTGCACTATTCTGAGAAACATGCATTGCAACTCATTTTTAAGTTTTTATTATAGATTATTTTTAACAATATATACTGCACAAATCACAGAGTATTACTTGTGTATTATTGCGTTTAAATTTGTCTTGTGTTGGGATTTTTTGCTCATGTGTTTTAATCTACTGCAGTCTGTGAAGACATAGAGGAGATGTGTGTATCTTCCAAACACTTTCTCTCCCTTTCTCTCTCCACTAACACAGTGACAGGAGAGCAGCTCCTAAATAATGAATGTAATCCACTTTCCAGCACTGAAACACTCCCCTCCTCTCTCTTTAAACCCCCCACCCACCATTATCAGAACATAATCCACTCCTCCTCATCACCCTAACTCCATCATCGTCATAACAGTGCCCGATGTTTTATTGCTTGTGCAACCCCAGATTAACATGTCTGGTCACAATTTATCACATCAGTGCCAGGCAGGAGGAGGAGACGCTAATGAAATGCTCAATAACAACATACCTGCGTGTCCCAGCGTAGCGACAGACTGCTAGGTCAGTCCTCCGTTCTCCCATCATCTCAGCTCCAGGTGCTCTCGCTGTGACCTTGGAGACCCTCTGCTACAGTGTTGCCATGGTAACACCAATACAACAGGCTCTTTCCACCAGCTGACTGGAGCATAGAGATGTAGATGCGTAAACAAGGCTGAGGGAGAAAAGTAAATGAAGAGTGTGGGGTTATTTTTGGCTGTGTGCTCAGGATTTCAACAGGCTTTCACTCAAGAGAAAAGGAAAGAAAGTTTTGACATCTTCAAACTACTTTTCTCAGTATTCTATATAACAAGCCTGTTGTGGCTCCCACTGCTGTCATGTTATGGGCATCCACACCACTGTCGTGCAGTGGCTGCTCTTTGTCCTAATACTGTATCTGTCCTATGCTTGACTGTGCATGGAAATCGCCTTTCTCAGGGAGATAGAGGTGTGGCGGAGAAATATGTTGTGGCTGTTCAAAGGGCATTTCATGCAATTTGTATTTTTCCTATCATGGTTACAATAACAATACTCAACAGGATATGGTGAATGTACTGCTTGAGGCTACTGTGGATGGTTTTATTAAGGAGAAAAATGACTGCAGCCTCTTGCAGTTGTCACACTAATCAATCAGCGGCTGTTAGAAAGAAATCCACTGGCAGTGTCTCACAAGCTGTGAGTAGTGGAATCTGTTTTAATTAAAGCTACAGTATGCAACTTCATCTAGTGCTAGCATGAGACACAAACAGGGTTTTTATCCACATGAAAACACAAAAACACACTGTCAAGAACATGTCAAAGCAACAGGCAGTGAAATAAAACAATATCAGCCAATCAGAAGCCAGAAAAAGAGGCTTCGATTCACTGTTTACCAGCTCTAGTTTGGCCCCGTCCACTGCACTGGCACAAAATCCCCTCGTGCCAGTGCAGTTTTCCCTGTCACACCTCATCACTGAAAACTTAGCTTCAAATATCTTCACTTCTATCTTCTTGACAATACACAGCCCAGGTGCCAACTGTAAAGTATTCTTCAGAAACAGCTTATATAAAGAGTTAACTAGTAGCTGGTGAACATAGCAGACCATTTTAATACCTCAAGAAATATTTCCTACCAAATGAAGATTGAATACTGGACTTTCATGAAAGGGTTGTCAGGAACAAAACTAGAAAACAAAGATATTATATTACTGTTGTGCCTACAGCCTGTTGGCTTTTTCACAGCTGACATTTTGGCACAGTAGGAAGCACTGGTGCTATCAATGACATTAACAATGGCTCTGTTCTTTTCAAGTGCCCAAATAAGCCAGTTGTCAGTGAGCCAGGGTGCACAATACAGGACTCTAAAATCAAATCATTAATTTGGTTGTTTACAGTTGTGCCTTTCCCACTGTGAAATTAAAATGTCTTCAGTGGAAAACGTTGTGTTAAAGCATGTTTCACGAAAGAAAAAGTAATGAGGACCAGATGTTCTTCTGTAGCTCACTGTAGAATATTTTGGTTAATAGGAAAAGACTCATTTTTAAACCAGACATTTGATTTCAGGCATGTGTGAGAAGGAAGTCCCATTTAGTAGCAGCTTTTCAGTGGAAATTTAATAAGTAAATAGTTACTTGGGACAGCAAAAGGAGGGTTTATGTCCCCACAATGACTGTTGTAGCCTCGCCTCCAGACACTGAACTTTCTTCTCTTGGTGCATGAAAGTACACGTGTGCCACTGTACTCCACTCGTGCTGCATGTGGTGTGCATATTCAGGTGTTTATCCTCTCATCACATCTGTCTTACAAAATCACACTTTCTGTTTCTGAACACGGTGCCCCCGTCACCAAAGGCAAATTTGTAAACCTCATGAAAAGACTAATTGAGTTTTAAGTGACTTAAACTGCATCAGACTGAAAAGATGCTATACAGAGACCCTCTGATTCATATTCATACAGCTTATAACAGCCTATAATGAAAAAAGAAATTCTCTTCGAAAAAACTAAACGAAATTAAACTTGTTAGTTGTACCTATAATGAGAACATGGTCGTCTGTAGGTAGACAGCTGAATTGATTAATAGAGTAAACTTCCATGAACCAAAATTCTAATAGTATTGGACATACACATTAAGTCAAAATCTGTTCAAATTTAATAGTAGTAATAGTATACGTTACTTCAAAGAACAGAGTACCTATGTAGCCAAATAGTTGTGGAGAATCCTCCACAGCCCACAAGATGAGCCGCAATTACCAAGCAACATGTGGTTGAGCAGCATCTGGAGCTTCTTGCTCCAAACTGGTTTAAAATGAATGACTAATGAGGAAATAATGGGCAAACTAAATACAATGAGGAAGAACTTGTAAGCAGCCAGGACAGAAAAGCCCAAGGCTCAGCTACATAGTGCTGTGGACGCTCCTAGGGGTTCTGCACCATACCAATCACATCTGAAAAATAAAGAAGTCATGTACTTATGTGCTATTCCTGGCTGTTGGATGTGCCTGAGTTTTACCTTCTTTGACAGCTCTTTTTTCCTATGGCCAAGCTGCCTTGCTATTACATTCTGAAGGATTACACTGCATTACAGAATGTCCCATTCTGTCAACAGAAAATGAATTGTGCACATAGAAATCATTTGTCACCTGTGTCAAGTAGGACTGTGCTGCAGCTATCGGTCATGTTACTGCCATCTACCATGAATTCTTCTATAGTCGAGTGCATAATCAGATATGACTGTTATGCGTGCATTACAACTGTGTAATCCACACTTTCTGTCTGGCTGTCATCAGACTCGGAGAGGAAATCAGTCGTGTGTTCAGAACAGGTCTACAGGCAAACATGCTTCAAAGCTTTGCCTTCCTTTTAGCATTCATTTCTTTTTTTAGATTTGACAATGTCAGGTTAAATATTGATGCTCCGAAGTCACTTCAAAGGAGTCGATGTGGGAGGGGGCGAGTGTTACTTTGGCAACATACAGAAGAAATATGTTGTTTACTGGTTGAGGGATTTAGAAAAGAGAAAAAAATATAAAATCTATTCTTATCATGAGCCACATATGTACAGAACTTTACTATATCAGGTCCTGTACTACAAGCCAAGCAATCCTTTAAACTTGATGTATTAGTATTAGTATTAGACTTATAGAGTGTTATATAAATGTATAGTAGCTTGTGAACCCTGGGTAACAGCATTCCTAGTTCAAATTATGTGAGTTGAATTTACAACTCCGAATTTCTTTTCAAGAATACATTTGTAAGATTATGTCTGAAGACTGAATTTGTCAATACAGTGTGTGCAGTAAATACATTCACCTATAAACACCATGCAAACAGTATAAACGTGATTAATGTGATTAATTCAAGATTCAATAGAGGTTTATTGTCAGTACAACAATATACGTACACAGTATACAATGTATTGAAATGCCGTTTCACACAGACCCCCACCTCCACGGTGCATTGCAAGAGTATGTCAAACATCAAAATATATCAAAAATATAAAGCAAGCAAATTACACATAAATA
Source organism: Ctenopoma kingsleyae (assembly GCA_032353495.1). Taxonomy (NCBI): domain Eukaryota; kingdom Metazoa; phylum Chordata; class Actinopteri; order Anabantiformes; family Anabantidae; genus Ctenopoma; species Ctenopoma kingsleyae. The sequence goes on from JAUBNQ010000023.1 coordinate 7,268,383, forward strand.
AATCATCTAACAGTACAGTACAAAGTGAACATGTGCTTGTAGTAAGATGCTGTGCAGGTGGTATTTAAGTACCAGTTTCAAGTTAAACCAGACATGGAGAGGCAAACTGTAGATGAAAAAAAACGGCATGAGGCAGAAATAACATTTTAGCAGTATACCACTGGTGTGTGTGCGTGTATGTGTGGTGGCAGTGAGTTGAGGGCTCTGACTGCTTGGGGAAAGAAGCTCTTGCAGTGTCTGGCAGTTGCAGTTTTGATGTTACAGAACTGTCCTCCAGACAGAAGGAGGGAGAACAGTGCATGTGAGGGATGGAAAGTGTCCTTCACTATGCTGTTTGCATGACGGATGGTGTGCTTTCCGTAGAGCTGGGAGATGGCTGGGAGAGGAGCCCCGATGATCCTCTCTGCTGTTCTCACTGTCCGCTGCACTTCTTCTCAGCAGCAGTGCATTTTCCATACCAAACAGTGATGTAGCAGCAGAGAACACTCTCAATGGTCCCTTGAGGGAAGGATGTGAGAATGGTAGGCGGGAGGCTGGCTTTCTCCAGCTTTCAAAGGATGTGAAGACGTTGACGGGCTTTCTTAGTGATGGTGGTGGTGTTCAGGTTCCAGGAAAGGTCGTCTTCCATGTGCACACCCAGGAACTTCACAGTGCTGACTATCTCAACAGCAGATATATAATATCATATAGTCGATGAGTAAGAATGTATGTATTCCTGTATGTAGGAAATTAACAGTTATTTTTAATTTCACTGCTTTTTATATGGCAAGGAGACACACAAAACCTTTTTTAAGGTTTAGCCTTCAATCAAAATAGTAAAATTAAGCAGAAAGCAAAACATTTTCATTTTAAATTAATTCAGCTGTGCAAACGTCAAATTACAGTTGTGTGAATCTGAAGAAATATACAATATATATTTAAATCCTTGTGAATCTGCTGCCATTGACTCACAGCTGTCACAAGTGTTTGAGGAGTGGCTGGTGGGATGTAAACAGGAGTGAGCGATGCAGCTGAGAGCTGATGGTGCCGCTCAGAGATACTGTATAACAAAATATTTGGTCCATTCTGATAAATGCAGGACTTTGGTAATGTGACGTTTGTATTTTAAAGAAGCCATCTCCTATATTTATAGGGCTTTCAGTGAAAGCGTGTTTTCTGAGTGGATGGATGCTTCTGTAAACGGTCCCCCAAAGAAGTAAATAAGTAAAGGCCAAAGAAGTAAAGAGAGTTAAAAGCTTCTTGGTTTAAACCGGCTGATGCAGGGGACTCGGCTGAAGAGGGTTCATCATCATCATGCTCAGAGGATGAGTGCTGGTTCTCCTTTTCATTGATGAGAGCGCAGAAGAGGAGAGGTTTTATACAGAACTCCCAGAATACCTTTGTCACACTTCAAGAGCAGCAGGTTGGAAAGAGAAACCAGCTACAAACCTTAGTGGACAGTTACTACACCATGGACAAAAGAATTTGGTATGTTATGTGACACAATCATTAACTTTAATTTGCAGGAATGTCAGGAATGATTGAAAATAAGTATGTAAAATACCCAAGTTTAAAAAGTACAGCAGTGAAATAATGTCAACTCAATGTTGACTCGGGTGAAATGTAAAACGGATGTCATCAATATTACCTTTAACAGCAATGACTTCAGACAAGGATGCTCCTTATTCTGATTAGTACTAGACATTGTGGCTGATGAGCAGAATAAATTAATAACTGAATTGATTATATTTAGTAGTTGTAGTAGTATTGACTTGGTGTTTGTGAGTAATTTGTGTTTATGTCATGATTACAACTCATGGTCAATGAAATGTTTCCAGTTTCCAGTGCCAGTAAGGGCAAATATATTCGGTATGTTATGTGTCATAATAATTTCATATTGATTTATATAATTGACCTGTGTCTATACAGTAATTTGTTTAACAACAAGGACATTTCATTGACTGGACGCAGTAGTCGACCAGGGAAAACAGCTACCATTGTAACCGTAGAGTTGTCATCAGGTATATTTTTTTTGTTGTTGTTTCCATATTATTTTAGGATCAAGCCACAAAAGTATGTAGGCTGCAGGAGGATATACTGTATACAGGAAGATATATTTAAAAGGGGAGATTATGAATTGTCATTGGGTACTCTGGTGTCATCTTGTGGCAAGTTTAAGTCATCACACTCCCTGGGATCCTCACTGACAACAGAGCTTGCACACAGAGCGCAGCCTTGAAGCTGTGAGAACAGACAGTTTACAGAGTCAACAGACAACTTCCTGTGGCAGACATACTGTCACCCCCCCGAGCCATAACTCACAAGAGTGTGACTGGTGCTCTAAAACGAGGGCATTCTGTGGCGTCCACAACCATTCGCCATTACAAAGCAGCGAGTTTCCTGCCAGGGTGCCACATTCAACATCTGAGGCCAAGGACTCTGTCAGAGAGAGACACAAATCAATATGTCACCATAGGAATTTTTATGCATGTGTGTGATTGTATGTGTCTGTCATAGTCAGGGTCAGGGGGAGATGATAATCTCAAGTGTCTCTGTGTCTCTCTTTGTGGTATTAATTCAATCTAGCTTATGTCACACAATAATATCCTTTCTCAAATGCCCTCTAATGCTACACAGTGTTTAAATATATATATCTATAGATATATATATATATCTATAGATATATACACACACAGGTCTGCATATATATATAGATAGATGCAAAATTCAAAAGTCCTTTCAAAGAACATGCACCACCTTCAAATACTGAATCAGCACTAAACTTGTGCCTGATACCTATGGTTTTGTAAGGCATGGCAAAATTTGATTGATTTAGTGATTTAGTGAGTGATATAAAAGTTGAAGCAAGGACACAAAGACGCTAGGAGACCCTGTAGGGGCCGGTTCATTGTTTATTGCATTAAAAAAGAGTGACTCACATCCCTCGATACTGTATTCCTGTCTGACACCCATACACAAACAACACATGGTTTGCTTTTACGTTAAGTTATCGCCTGACCACCACATGGTACGTGTTCCGTAGCCCTTTATGCATCATTACATCAAAGTACTGATTCATCTATAGCATGGTGGAGTTGAAGACAGGCTGCAGGGGCTGGACACAGAGTCATCAGCAAAACCCAGCACAGAAATATGCTGAGCCAGCACAAGTAAAGTGTTTTCTCATGGCCCTTTTCCCTCTTTCCCTCCTTTAATAGCAGCTTTTCTGTAATAGCATGCATAGTAAATTACTGCAGGGATTGCACAAGCTATAGTTAACAACAATTATTTGTGTTGAGCAACAGCTTCTACTATAGAGGATCATATACAGAATAAGGTTGTGTTGCTATGTCGACACAGAGGCAAGACCACTCAAGGCAGTTGTTGAAATTAACTGACTTAATTCTGTCTCAAATGTGTGGCTTTTGCATATATAACAGAGCTGATATTATCTAATGCGTGCACACTATTGTTTTTGCAGAGCACGGCACACACACACACACACACACACAGTCGATCACTGCTGGGGGAATTGCACAGAGATTCACAGCATGCTAATAAGCCTACAGTCAGCCAAGAAAAACACAAATCAGATACATTGACGTTTTGACCTTGCCACTGGCCTGTAGCAGAAAACCAAGTGAAAAATAATGAAAGGTACATTTGGAATAAACATTTCTGTAAACAATAGCTGTGGTGTGGTGTAATTACTGTCAGCATGGCTGAGCTGTGGAGAGCTAGACTTCATAAGATGTTTGTTTTCTGTGTGATGCTCAGTCTTAGTGGCACCAAACAGTCCTGAGACGCTCTCTCCGTACGCTCTGTTTTAGGGTTTCTTCTTTGTCACTGAAAAACAAAGGCTGCTTGGACAAAGACGGGCACGCTTTGTGTTGACTGTGGCAGCTGTAAACTTCCTGCTGGGTGCACTGGACTGGTGTGGTGTGGCTGACAAGAGGAAACTGGTTACTTTGCAGAGGGCATTATGGAAACTCAGGTTCCATCTCAACAACTGTGTACAGTGCTACACCTGGAGGAGGTCGTAAATGCTGATTTCTCTGGTCTCTGACTTCACCACCTGAAGATGAATGTTATGAGAATTATTTGCGACAGTAGTATTTGTATAATGGTCATGGCTTAATAATGACACTAACTGACACTAAACCACACGTTTATTTAAGCCTGCAGTCCAGTTTGTGTCCACTTGGGGGCAGCATAATAAGCTTTAAACACAATACTAAAAATATAATTACTTTATATAAGTTGTTGTGACAAATGTTTTAGCGCATAGCTCGCTTGTAATGTATCTCCAGCACATATGGAGCAACATTAGCATTAATTTCAGTTCATGTTTGTGGTCACGAGGCAAATGATGGTTCAATATTCACTCTCCTTTTAGCTCTGGTTTGGCCTCCAGCACTTTAGCTCCTAAAGGCAGAGAAACACAGTTTGAAACTTACCATTGTATATACTGAAGGAGCAAAAAGTAGTTTTATCTCCTGGATGTGTAAGCTGGGAATTGTTTGCTAAAACTTTAGCCACATGAATGTTGTTAGGTCATAACACTATACAGAATGTGTGATGTGTGTTGTATGTTGTTGTGGGGTTCTGTCTGCGGGTATTACCCTTATTGCTTCGTATAAACTTTCACCTGCATATGATGAGTATTCTTTTTATAGTATTTATAGGCGAAAATAACTTAATGTAAATTTCAAAGAGAAAATCAGACATTGTTCTTCAAAAGGGAAGAGATGAAGATTTTAGAATTAACATACTGACGTTTCGAGTCTTCATGATAGACAGAAAGAAATGCACTTGACAATTATCATTCAATAAACAACGTGGTGTTTAATTCTATGGGTTTGATAACTATGAGACTACATACCAAACAGAGCACTTAGATCAACGGGTAGCAGACAGCTCATAGAACCTCGGGTCAAGACAAAACAGG
>JAUBNQ010000023.1:7273409-7291047 GCA_032353495.1 Ctenopoma kingsleyae
GTTGCCGTTGCCGTTGCCGTATGATCACCGAATAGGACAAAGATTATCACTAGCCATTTGAAATGTTCTCTTTCTCATATTAGATAAACAGAGGAGTCGAATTATAAGCAGGAGCAACATTCGAGACTGTCAGGGGCTCACAGGCTCTATAAAATGTACCAGACACCTGCTAGGAAGCATTAAGTCCACATTTAGTGAGGTTTATCATTATTATCAGCCTATTTTATCACCTGAAACTCCATCATAACAGTTTCTGTGCTATACCTATTACTAATGTTACGTGGGAAGTAGTTGCTGTAGAAGAGGAAAAACAATAAAGCTCACAATGGGAAGCCAGAACCAGCAATGGAGCTGGAGATGGAGCTGTAACCTTTTAGCCCTCTTTAGAGAAGTTATTTCCACAAAGTTAAACTTTTTTTTTTTGTGGTATGGTGCGTGTGAGGATACAGAAGCCCTGGTCTATTTCTGTACCAGAACGTCCATACTGTATCTCCACAGGAAGAGCGTCTACTGTTAAAGGGGTGGAAGATAACTGGAATAGGAGGGGGTGGGAAAGATTTAACCATAAATCGTGACTGATCTCTTTCAGTTGGGAAATACTGAAAACTACATGTCCAAATGCAGGAAGAACAAACAAGAGCGTTGCTTGCTTTTCTGGTTTATTGTTAGCCAAAAACGTTGATTCATAGGATACCCTCTTGAACAATAAAAGTTGATAAGTGATGACGTAGACCTGCAGTGAGGCATGAGCGCTCCGGTGGGTGTTACGTGTATGTGTGTGTGTGTGTGTGTGTGTGTAAATCTGTGTTCCTTCCACGAATTCTTTGCTGCCGTTTATGCATCCTCTGAGTGTGAGTAAGCACGTTTGTGTCCAGGATGTCTTTCACTGAAGGGATTAATGAAGATTGTGAAAAGGGGTGTGTGCATAAGTACGTAGCTCCAGGAGGAGGAAAGGTGACTCCCACCATTCATCATCACCACCACCATCCTTACCACACCCTGTGCTAGACAATGCAGGGGTGCGATTAACAGGACAGAGCTGTGGGTGGACATAACGGGCTGTCTCATACCTGGAGCAGCCGGATGGATTGTGTAAAAAGCCTTTGAGTTTGAACGTGGACTTCCTCATGAAATGTTAAAAGATTACTCCTCCATTGCAGCCGTGGTGGCGGGGATAATTAAAAGTGATAATTTATAACTCCATATATATAAAGATATCATAAATCATAAAGAATCTATCATAAATTGTCATTGCCATTGACATTTTTGAGTAAACTGGAGCCAACTTAATGTTATAAAAAGGCTAAGTTGTCTGGTGCCTCGGCTGGGACCGAGGGGCAGGACTGACCAGCAGTCTCAAGGAAGTGACAGCTCCCTGGGAAGCATGACACAGTATGTAGTAAGAGAGGGTCACACAGCGGGACCAAAGATGCAGACTCTGACAAAACTATGGGAAAATGGCACGGAGCATGCTCCAAGACCCTTACTGCCCACTCTTTCCACAGTCTGGTGGGGGACTTCTCCAGGGAGAGCCCCCAGAGGACGTTCCTTTGCTTCGCATGCTGTGCAGGAAAAAATAGAAAATCACACAGACAATCTCAGTCTCTCTTTTGCTTTTCAAGCTGTTTTCTCATACAGATCATTTGTGTGCAAGTTACAGCCCTGCTTCCACTGAGATTTTGTGTGTTTGTGTTATGTTTGAGTGCGTGATTGCTTACATCATTTCTTGTAGTCAGTGTATTGCACTTATTTGTCAAACGCTGTGTAGCTGTGGGTACAGCAAACACTCAGAAAGTTCTGTACAGGGACATAAACTCTCGGTGACACTTCCCAGACGTGCATGCTTCACAGAGTAAATCCTCAGTTGTTTAAGTGTGCGCGCAAAACTGCGTCTGTCCAAGCGTTTTCCGGCCCATGCTTCACCCTGCTGACGTAACGGGCCTGCGCGCACGCTCTGGCACTTAAGCACTGTGACGTGTGCTGACTTCTGGAGTTTACAACTGTGCTCTGGGTTTACCGCTGATACAGAGTCTGAGACAACATCAGTGTGATGTCACTGCAGCTAGATCATGTTATTATTGGAACTACTGTCCCACTTGTTGGTCATTTTAATACAGTATGTTCTTTCTGGGATTTGACTCAGGCTATCAGTCAGAGGAAGTTCCCTTTACTTTTACTTTATTGTTAATTTTTGTACTTAACGTTTTTTACATTTAATCTGGGTATTGTGACCATATAGAAGCACAGGAGTGCATCCTTTCCTATACACACGCTCCCACTGAACATTCATGATGTCTTTGTGTATTTGGACTAGTGACCCCTGTGTCTGACCCCTGTCTGACAGTAATGATGTCAGACACTGAGGGGTTATCACGATCAGCTATCAGCAGTTTTGGGGCCTTGAGTGTTTGAGCGCTCCCGTCAGACTGACAGTAATCAAATAAGCCACTCCATGCTGGCTCAGCATCCCCCTTCACACACATGCACACACACACACACACACATGCAGGGGATGAAGTCACCCCTTGAGTACTAGCAGAGCTCCAGATTCTCTGTGTCTCCTCACTTAAACCCAGATGTTGTTGTGTGCGTGTGTGGTGAGCCTGTAGGCAGCTTTGCTCTTAACACTCTACAAGACTTTTTCATTTGACCTTTGACCTTAATGGGCTGTAACTCCAGTGAAGGGGCCTCTGTAGAGTGATGTTTTCCAGGATCTCTGAGATGTTATGGTAAACTTGTTGAAAGCTTATGAGGATGAGTGTTGTGTGGTTTGGGGTGGTTTAAGATTCTCGGGGTCATCTTTTGTAGTCGTTTTGTAGAGTGGGGTCTCTAAAGTTTAGGGCGCATCATTTACTAAAAACAAGGATAAAGAGATGTACAGACTATTTAGCTTTTTGCTTTCTCCCTGTTTTATTTTTATTTTTTGTTTAATTTAATATTCATGACCACGTACATTGATTCTAATTGTATTATGATCTCAGTTTTTACATAATTATCAAAAACCTGATAAAATTGAAAAAAGTCTGTATGAATATTGAGAATAAATGAATTAACGCATTTAGCAAAACCTAACCCACTGGGAAAAGAAATAGGAAGCGATAACAATATCTTGCATTTTTCTTGAAATTATAAGACATCCTGTACATGCGCTGCACATTTCTAGTTTGATTACAAAGGGTCTGTTTTTAAATGTCAAAGTTCAGTCTTCCAGTCCACGGAAATAATAGTCTAACTTCACTCAGTTACCACTTACTGGCTTTAACCTTTAACCACATCTCGTGGTCTTCATCAGCAAACTGAGTTTGTTCACTTGTCACAAAGGTGAATCAGCTTCACATAACCTAATAATGACCTTTCACATGGTCTAACTTAAGTTACATTACAACAGAAAATGCTTGTGGAAAACTCTGATAAGAATAAAAGGACTGTGATTTGAGATTATTTTGTCTAACTAAAAAACAGCTATTATCATGAGCACTTTGTAATTGCTTTATTATATGTAAACAAAGATAATTACCAAGTAATAGTATTTGCAATCCAAACTGCAAACAAATTCAGCAGCGGAACAGCAGCGTAAAAACTCTCATTTGCCTGACTTTCAGCAATAATGCACCTTTCCATTAAAATTAATTCTCTTTTGTACTTGAGCTGTATTCAGTTTTATCCATTCTGACCAGCGATAGTTATATTTCAGCTTCCTGCTAGTTATCTATGCTTCAACGTAGAGTTATAGACAGAATTCGTGAAATAATAAGGCCGTAAGTCCAAATACAAGACCACCTTTCAGTAATTTAATTTATGTTTTAACTATAGTTTCACTGAATTCTATGTTGCTACACTTTTTTCTGAAGGATTGGAGAAGACACATTTATTTTTCTTTACTCATAATTTAGTTGTTTGGCTGAAACCATCTTTTTGTCTTCCACAAACCTGGCACCAAACGTAGGTCAAAGAAGAAGAGCATCATCCTTTTGCTTTTATCTGGCTGTCAGGCTGTTAATTACATGGGAGAGTGTTTTGATGAAGGCACATTCCCTGGATGTTCAAGCTATCAGCTTTGTACAATGGGGCCAGAGCACAAGCTGTAGGGGGTGAGAGGGAGGTTGTGTGTCTGTGTTTGTGTATGTGTGTGTGTGTGTGTGCGTGCATGCGTGCATGCGTGCAGGGGGAACCAAAGTCTTATGAGACTAAAGACAGAGAGATGTATGGCGGGTGCATATGGGAGAGGTAGAGATGTGATCAGAGTGAGAACTCTGGGTCATTCTGCATTGAAGATGTAAGCAATGTTATTTTCCTCTTTTCCACCCCACCTCATTTCTCTCGTTTCTCTTCTCTGTTGTCCTGTGTATGTTCTGTGTTAGATGTGCGTGTCACAATGCTTTCAGTATCTCCAAGATCAAAAATGCTATACTGCAGGACTACTTCACCAGTTCACTTCAGTCATAAGGTATGAAGAGAAGAAGGCTGAAATGCTGACTGATCTGTCTATAAATCTCCAGTCTGTTCAGTCAAAGGCTGAGCTCGTGTGCCACAGTAGTCTCCAAGCAGTCCACTAAAAAAAAAACAAAAAAAAAAATCTAATTTAAGTTGCTTGGACATTACATAGAAAGGCAATAAAACATATTTTCAGTGCCACATACACAAAATATTTTAAAGGAAGTGTTTGACGTTTGTGAAATTTACTTATTCTCCTTTTTACGTCAACTTTGAGGTGAGAAGGTAATTTTGAAGCTACATTAAGACATTAATTTTAGCATTCAGAAGCAGAGGAATACTTGTAAAACTCACTGATTAACACAATAAATGTTGTCTTTAAGGGTTGAAATGTCAGGTTCTGGTTTTAGTAACTTACCTTCTTGCCTTTTTGGAGATTGGCAGGCAGTTACCAGAGACTCTTTGTGCCCCCACAAAACCACAAGTTGTCACTTTTACATGTGGGTTTTTTGTTCAAATGAAGCAAACAAGGCATCTTAATTGGCTGTAGAGCTGCTGTTGGCTGTTACCTTTTGTAACAATTGGACCTAACCAGCCTAGTTGTTTACTGAAAGGCGGTACTTTAAAAGTGGTATCAATCTTCTCACCTCGCTCTTGGAAAGGAGGCAAATGATCACATTTTCCCTAAATGTCAAACAATTTTTTTTTTTAATATTATGATTATAAAAATCCTGCTTTTAAATTATTTTAGTTCCTGTTGTATTTCTAAGAAAGACTGAATTTCTCCAGAGATGTGGGGAAAGACATGATTTGAAATACGGCGACTGACGCCAAAGTGGAGCTGCTGCTTCTAACTGAGCGGCACTCTCTGCACTTATCTAGGTACTTACCTGTCCACTGATTCCCTTCCTCTCATTCTCTCTTTCTAGGTGGCCTTGTCTTGTCACTTCAGTCAACCACAGCCAGTAGCACACAGGCAGACCCAGTAAATTGCCAATTCCCCATTACAAGCCAGGTTTCTGGTTTCTCATCATCCAGTCTGCCTGGCTTCCTTATCAGCCTACAGAGCTTTTCATCTGGCTCTCTGGTCCTCTGCCACACCACCAGGTTCTCGTTTAGCATCCCACCCTGGGAGCAAAGCTGTTTAGAGGAATTATCTTTCATCTTCGTAGGTGGACATTTAGGTCTGGGTGGAAACAATGTCTGAGAGTGGAGTTTAGATGCACTAGTCGGTAGTTAATAGTTCACACGAGAATATCTTGGAATACTTATTGAAAGGAGTTTCTCTCTTATAATTATTCCTAAATAATCCTGTTTCCAGATCCACTCTTTTATCACTATTAAAGAGTATTATAGTATAGTATTTTTTTATTACTATTACCTGTCTATTACAGGACTCGAATAGTTCAAATGACCAGACAAAACTTTCCAGATCTTTGTGGTTGTAGCTGTTGTGTTTGTGTTTGTGCAACAGTTAGCTCACTTTTTTGCTCCCACGCCACACTTCAGAAGGGTTTCAGAAGGAAGTGTTTTATGATGGGATCCAGAGGCTAATCTAAAGATTTGAACCTAAGCTTTGTGATGAAAGCGTGGAAGAATCTGTGGGGGTGTCGCACTGGCGCTGCAACCCAGAGAGTGCTGCCAGAGTGGACCTGGTGACTGGGACCTGCTGGTGGAGACAAAAGGCCTCGGCTTTGGCCATCATCTGCCTCCAACTGAGGGGCTCTGTAGGCACTAATTCTCCTCTGTCAACCCCTGTCAACCTCTGCTCATTACACCACTTACTGGGAAACCTCTGGTGTATACCTCGGCACAAAAATGGGACAATACCTTTGTGGAATGTGAAATAACAACAATGCACTGTGGGAATATTACATGGGGGCTTAGAAAGGAGGAGGGCTGTTCATTAGAAAAAGAACTTTGTGGTGCGCTTCCTGCCAGTGTTGAAAACCTGTGGTGAATTTTTTTGTTTTCAGACAAGGAGAAAGGGAGCTTGGTTGTAGGTGGGGTCAGTAGAGTCACTTTTCAAGCTGAGTCTGCTCTACAAAGCAGCTTATCACAAAAATCTTATGTGTGTACATTGCATCACAGTGTCAGAGCATTACATGTGTTTTTATGTATTCCTTTTTTTTCACCCCCACAGCCAGTCAACAACTTGCAAGACAGTACTGTTAGAAGAACTTCCACCTGCCACACACTCATGTGTCTGCTCTATAAGCCACCGACGAAACTCATAAACCTGAGCTGCAAGTTAATATCTTCATCAGATAGTCTCTCACAGATTTAGAAGGAAAATTACTGTTTGTGTGATTTAATAACACAAACAGTCTCCTGAGTAGCTACAATCTCGTGAGTACCTCCACTCCTCCACTTTCCTCACCTCCTAACCCAGATTGCTCATTTTGGAGCCTCAGCAGAATCCAGTTTGTTTGTGTCCATAAACCCAGAGATGTGTCAGCATGTTCTCAGCACGTCTGTGTGCATCTGCATGTGAACACATGCATGTTTTGAATTTGTGCAGTTGTTTTGCACCCAGGCCATGTTTGTGGCTTTGCTACTCAGCTGCATTTGCAGGATTGTGAAGATGAATCTCTGATGTGACTCCTCTCTTTGCTCCTCACTTTCTCCTCATTTTTACTCCTGTTCTAATGCTCCCCGTAAGATGCAGCTGTTCTGTGATCTCAGTAATCCTACTCTCCCTTATACTTCTCTTTTCCCTGTTCTTATCAGGCTAGCGCATCCTCAAGACACACATCTTTCTCCCCCTGTTGCTGATTTGTCTGACAAGTCGTCATCAGGCCTGAGATGAACTGAGGTAATGATGTGAAATGGACTTCATATCAAAGTACTGGAAAATATTGTATTTGCTGTGAACTGACTACATTTGAGTTAAAGATCAAAAGATGAAAATGAGACAAAAGTTCTGAATTTCAGCTTTTATTTCCTGGTATTTACATCTCGATGTACTGAACAACATAATCAGATGACCCACATTCTGAATAAGCAACAGTACTGGAACAAATAGTCTTAAAGTAAATAAACCTTGTTATTTGGTTGCATATTTCTTGCATCGAGCCTGTGACTCATTGATGTCACCAAATTGTTGATTTCTTCTTTTGATATGCTTCTTCAGGTTTTTGTTGTAAACTCCTTTGGTTGTTGTTGTTGAGAGTACTGGGGGTATTTAGAGAACTTGTATTGTTTGGATCATGAGCAGATCTTTGTTCCACCACACTTTGGCCTTTCCATCACTTTGATAGAGGTTTATCTTGGCCTCATCAGTCCATAAAACATCTGGCTTTTCGTTGTACTTTTTTCAAAATTCCAACCTGGCTTTCCGATTCTTACCTTCACCACTGTGGTTTCTTTCTTTTTTAGAACATCCCAAAGTTTTATTGGCTATACCCAATGCGTGTGCAATGCCTCTGGTTAATTTTTCTCCCATTGTCCCTTCAAGTTGATTTATCATTTTTAACTATGAATGCAGTCTTCACGGCTTCAACCCAAGACTAAAACCAAGAGTAGTTATTTAATCTAACTAATAATAATCTATCTCACAGACACGCCTGGTTAACAAGAAGCACCTGTTGGTCACATGTTCAATACCTTCGCTCATAATTTGGATAATCTCATACAATAGAAAACTATGTTCTTTCTTGTTTGATATATCTAGGTGCAAATAGCAGGAAAATAAGAATTAAAATTCAGAACTTCTGGCTCATATTTATCTTTTGATCTTAAATGCAAGTGTCTTCAATGTACAGCAAACAAATAAATTAATTGACCTTACCATCCCAATACTTTTGAAAGCTGTGACCACTATAGAAACTTTCGAAATTCTCATAACCCTGAATAGTTGAACTTGCAAATATGTGGGGAATGACTCATTGCCAACAATTTGAACAAGTTTGAACTCACCTTTGTACAAAATACACTGCATTTTATATCTTGTTACAATAAACTGGGGAATTCTAGTTTCTGTGGAGTTCTGTGGTCACATCCATATTTATGGTGTTTCAAAAAGCAAACCATGGCAGTTTCATTGGTTTATGTGGCTTTATGGCACAATTATTCTTGAGTGCTGAATTTTCACAATAGTGGCTGACAGATATTTTAGTGACTCAAGTCAGCTTGATTTTTTATTTAGTTGAATAATGATGGGTGGCATATCATCCACCATGGTGAAGAATGTCAGATTACCTTCTCTCAGTTTTTGAGGCCTAAAGGGTAATACATTTTTCTTACCATGAGGCCAAACTACATGTTATCAAAAGTCTCTATGAGTGACCTTGAACTCAGTCCAAGCATGTGTAACAAACCTCCACCTATGGTAGTGAAAGCCAGATTTTGCTGATGAAAACTACACTAATACAATGCAGCAGTCCCAGATGAGGCCAGGAAGGAAGAATTAACAACATATCCTCTACACGAAAGCCCCAGCCCAGGTCGTCATATCGTTACACATAACACATCCGTTTATTCAGTTAAGCCTGGTTAAATTATCACTGCCAGTCAGAGGGCTTCATGTGCTTTTCCACACTCTCTGACTCACTAAAATGCAAGCATGTTTGCCTGTGCCCGATAAGTGAACTTGGTTTTGCTAAAAGGTGATGATGGTATTAAAATATGATGGCAAAGAAAAGGTTCAAGATGTGCTCTTGTTCAGCGTGATCTTCTGACCTCATCAAGAATGTTCTTTCTGAGTTTTGCAGACAGATACAACAGTTGGTCGACCACAACTCTTCTGGCACAGCTTAAATCCTGCATCTCCTCCGTGCTCTCAGAGAAAGGCACTACTGTGGTCATGCTTCTTCCCAACATGAAAGGATAAGACTATTAAAACATCTTAATTACAAAACAAGATGCAGCCGCTCTGAAGTGGTGAGAGACACGATGGGTTTCAGCACAACCTCTTTCACCTATCCCATGAAGACATTTGCTGGAAAAGAGGTCTGGTTCCCATGTGTATCGATGTATTTGTGAGAAAGTTGGACTTCTGTGAATTCAGTGATTGGTAGAGGGTTTGATAATGACAGAATAGGAGCACATTTTGAGGTTGTAAACACATGATTCTCTATGGGATGTCTCACATTTCACAAACAGACAATCTTGGGTTCACAAAAAAGGAGTGAGGGGTTGAGCCTAAAACATGGACTGTTGATCGGTACCAGGCGATAACAACCAACACTGTCATGATTCCAAATGCCTCTTCAACAGTTGGCTTTTATCTTTCTGTCAAGCTGATTCGTGGAGTTTCAACCAAGCCTGTCTCCATTTAAATATTTTAATGAATCTTTACAAGAGCTGCAAATGTGTAATGTGCAAAATTTCCAAGTAACATCCTTAAGATTATGTGGATAAGTTGTGGGTTTATGCAGAGATGAATATTGGGATGTGGCCTGGTTTTCCACCTGTTGACCAGACATATCAAATGGAAGGGAAACAGAGTGTATATCAAACAGAAGTAGACTATTTAGTCTATTCCATAACTTCCCAAGGACTTACTGATAACACTGAGCACTGCTGAAGAAACCACAGCATTAACACGGGCTAAAGGTGTGTGGCTGTGTGTATGCGATTGAGTGCATTGATGTACACTGCATGCTAACTTGTTTTCATAAATCTTAGTTATAATAATCAGCGTTAACTTTAGTGTAATGACTCAGTTTAAGCTCTGTCCAACCACTGCACTTCCTGAGTGATTATTGGCAGCTCTAAACATGCCCTAACATTAGCTTTGTCCTTCTTCATTTGCACAGAAACTGTGACAATTTTAGATAAAAATGTTCTTAATAATTTGCTTTACCAGTTTTGTAAAACGTTCAACAAAGACCCTCAGTAACAACGGAGAAGTTGAGTACCACTATTGAAAGTTTCTGTAACCTCAAGATGGTTTTTTTTTTTTACTTTCTTTGCTCTTGTGGGTGTTAACATGTCATCTGACATCATCTGACACAAATCAGAGTGTTTCTGTTTTTTCTCACACTTTCCAATGCTTGATCTAAAACCACAGAGTGTCTTATAAAACCAACAAAGAAAAAAAACTTGGTGACACACATGTGGTCATTATAAGAGTTAAGAGAGGTGGCACTATGATGTAGATGCTTTAGATATCTACAGGCAGCCTTTCAGTATCATATCAATATCAGTAGTTACGATTGCTTGAAATTACACATAAATGGCATAAGTATTTGCTTTGCTTTTATAAATATAATCAACATTTAACATGGACATACTGTAGAACTACTGTAGTTCTACACTGTCATTTTGAACAAACCAGTGTCAAAATCACTCACAAAAATTTAAATATAATTCCCTCCTGAGTTGTTTCTTGGTCCTGTCTTACAAGATAATTTCTTAAGCTTTCTTGCTCTGCTCTACTTGACATTGTTCCTGATATAAATGGCTTGATGCAGCAGGTATCATGCATCTACATTGTTTATTCAGTTGCTGGTGCAGAGGAATGACCAGCATTTGAGCGTTTATTTGGGGCCAGTCCCAAACTGATGCTGAAGTCTAACACATCCCACATATCCACCTCTATTTCCTCTCTGGTTGAATGTAATTATTTTCTTTATTGTCCCTCTCCTCTGTGTTCTTCCTCTTGTGTTCTTTAATTGCATCCCGCTTGCCATCCTTTCATTCTCCTCCCTCCTCGTCTGCCGTTCCTTGTCAACTGATGTTATTTATTGTATTTACATATGTACAGTAACCCTAACTTAGGGCACATTAACTATACTGAGTTCCAAAACAGTGGAAGACAAGAAGGCAGTTAGGCATAAACAGTTTTAGACAAACAAGCAATGTGCTGTTATAAATCTTAATTCTCAAAATACATCTAAAAAGCCACAGTAAATAAGTGAGGAAATTGGACAGTAAATCTATGTGTTGTATGTCAGTTGGTCCAGGATTTTACAAACTTACGATTTTAGTGCAGACTATGTTTCCTGTGCAGCTATCCCTGCATGGCAGAACCAAAGAGTGAGTGGAAAACATTTTGTACAAAGAGATGATGGTGTTTTAAGTGAGTCTGCCATTTTATTCCCTACAGGGCTTTGAACCCACAAAGATCACAGAAGGGGCAAGCATATTATGTTTAATTTCTCAATGTTTAGTTTTGAGTTTTTCTGTGTTTTCCTATTTTTTCCTAAAGATAAGCGAAGCTATGATACATTTGGATGCATTGTGTCAAAAACAAGTAGTTGACTAATTATATTTTGTGACGTGAAAATGATGCTATGTGAAAGGTTAAATATATGAAAAAAATAATAGAGATTGTATTGTTATCCTTATTTTAGTTTTAAACCACAAAGAAGAGATCTGTGTGTTTCTGTAGTGACACAGTCAGTTCCCCTGAGTACTCAGTAAATCCTCAGTGACTGTGTTTCCATAATATCTTGTTCATATGGGTCAGGTCTTTGCCACCTATGAGCTAATCTCATGTCCATTCACAGCTTTCTTAGAAACACTGCCATTGGAACATTTATATTATGGTGTCTCCTCTGACACACACACAGCCCTCCAATACATACACACACACACACACACACACACACACACACACACTATCTCTTAACTCAACTCTGACTTAACCAGATAGGAGGATTCTTGCTTTTTGTGTTTTAACACAGATCAGTTGAGAGTACAAGAATACTTACTTCCATGACAAAACAGTGTGTCACCCTCTGGTTAAGAGGCACGGAGGTGGGGTGGGGATGGTTTTGATGTTGGCATGGGTTAAAGGGACAGTGTGATGATTCCTGTGAAAGGATATGGTTAGTTCCTCCAGCGCTAAGATTTGGGTGCGTAGAGCATGATACTTGGTTGTGTTTGAAGATGCGATCTCGCATTTGATTTCCATTCAGCAGGCAGGATGGGAGGGTGGTGGTCCATGCTCCCCTGGGCTACCACATCCAATCCATATCAGGGTCAGGCAGACTCTCTTATAAACACAAATTAAAACACTGGAAATGGCTGTCCAACTAAAAGCTCATGCTCACAAGATCCAGCTGGATAGAGTGACACTATATAAGACAAACATAGTGAAATTAAACGCTATAATCTACAGTATCTTCATTTTAACTGAGTTTGAAAAACACTATAACCTTGATCTGCTTCACTGATCATGTGTGGTTTCAAAGGGGTATTCTTCATTTTTAATTATATTGTTGTTTAAACATAATGGCTAGGATTCATACTTTGCCTTGCCTCTATTTCTAAAAATGTCTTGTGCTGTTACAGGGAACAGCACAAGACATTTCAGACAGAGAAAGAATTAAATCATACAAATCATCGCTGGATTTGTTTAAGCTGTGCAATATGCACTTTCCCAGAGCTGTTTCATTAGAAGTGTGGGAAAACAAATCTGTGAAAGAGCCTTTAAATGAACAAAACTGTAATTAGACCATTAGCTGTGGCAAGTCTAGTGTCACGATTCACAAGTGTTGCTCCGTTCTTCCGCCACAGAACTCAAGCAGTGTTTCTGAATAAATAAAACTACAAAACATGCCAACATAACCAATAATACGTTAAAGCTGATTTAACTGAGTCTTTTTTGGATATCTTTGTGTCTGAGAGTATCTTGGCAAGTTGGGTAATCTTAGGGGAGGATGTAGGCTCATAACTGCCCTTTACCCCACAGGGCATGCCTGCCTTATCAGATAAAAACCAAAACCAAAGGAATCGTCAGGTTAAAAGCTTTAAACTAATGAGATGGAAATGATGTAATTAGGTTCATCTGTTGTTCATTTGAAAGCCAAGTCCTTACTTGGGCTCTGTGGGGTGAAACAGCACTGAATTTAAGCTAACGTAACCTCAGCTTCATTGTTTGTTATGTGGCTTTGAATTGCAGTTATTACATATAAAATTCAGGATAGTGACAGAACAAACTCCCCAGTCCTTTAAGAGACTGAGCAGCAGTGTATGCAGCACAAGCCTCTTCCACACACCTCTGACTTGGGAAGAAAATCAATATCATAAAATATAGTGATATTTTTAAGGAGTTTTATTTTATAAAGCCAACTGCGGAACAAGAGTGGAACATTTTATGCTTCTGTTATTTTAATATGATACAATTATATGCAGACTCGATTAAAGATGATTTCAGCAGTGCCAAAGGATTTGTGCTGTATCATCACACAGTTATACTGAGTGCAGTCTTTTCGTGAGTTTGAATTGTTTTGTTGTGGTTTTTAAATAATTGTCAATATGAATACTACAAAATGACAGGGGTTTTTATTGTTGCCTCATGGTTCAAGTTTCTGTACTGTCTTTTTTATATTATAATAGCGATGAGTTGGAATCTAGGAGCAATTGAAACAATTCTGAGGCTCAAGATGTATAAAGACTGGTCTGCAGACATTATTTCATTTGAAGCTCAGTCTTAATGGTTTATGGGTTTATTAGAAATGAGCATTCACAGTTGGACTGAGATTTTATTTATTCTTTTAGCATACAGCACTATTACATACCCCTTTTCTCTATGACTTATCTCTCTATCATGTTTATGGTAACACATTAAAAATGTGTGTTGTAAAACATTGTAAAACTGTAAAAGATTACCTGGTAAATATGTTACCTTGCCTGAAGCCTTGGTCAGAGCAGGTTGCCCAGCTGGATGAAGCTTTAAGTAATGCAATTTTTTCGTACAGCGTGCAGTTTTGTTCACAGAGGTAGTGGCAAATATTATGGACTCTCCAACAGTTCAAGTATAAGTAAATGAAAGATTTTCGTGGGTTGTTGCAGCCGTGAAGGTTTTTTTTAATATATATATTTATATAAATTTCTATTACAGTTGAAATCACTGAAGATCAAGGTAAAGCCAAAAAGTATTTCCGTTCTTGCTCCATCTCACTTCCTTCCACTTCCATGATTTCCTGTTCCCTTTTCATTACTAACTGAAGCTTCCTAGAGCAAGCTCAGGATCTGGAGCAATGATTAGAAAAACAAAAGACATTGGCTATTGTCCCGCAGCGCATCAGAGTTCTGCAAGCAAGCTACTGAAACATTTGATAATCATACCTAAAACATAGCTAAAGAGATTCATCATTTAACACCATATAACTCCTTATTAATACTAAAAGTGAGTCATCAGTGAGAGGCCACACAGCTGAAACCTGAACTTGACCTTGAACATCCATATACCTTAAATTTTTGAAGAAAAAAAAAATAGACCCTGATTTTGAGAGAAAGAACTTTGTCAAACATCAAAAAGAAATGCTAATTGACATGAGTGGAAGCCATAAAAATGTTTTATGGGTTGAAGCAATTCTGTCCACAGCAGGACAACCAAATGAATGTTTTCTTTGTTGAGGTCCACACAGTATATGAATCTAATTTATTTGTGCCTTCCTCTTTCTTCAGGCCATGTAGAGAGTGGAGCAGTTGCAGATGTCTTGTTTCAGGAAACCACAGGCCCAAAAGGGATCCCTCTCGGCTGTGCATTTAGTATACAAACTACAAAGACAGGCTGCGGTCAGCACACCCTTGTGAAAGGGGCTAAAATAGTGTCAGCAGGATGTCCAACAGACTGCAAGCAATGCAGAGGAAAGACCAGAACAGAAACCAACATGTAAAGGAGAGGTGAACACTAATTACTGTCATCTGCTACTATAAAGAATGAGCATTACAGAAAATAATGTGGTAATATTTGTTTTACTGAACAATGGCATTAGTGATTAATGTATTAAATGTATTTCAAAACACCACAAATGAGCTCAGTTTGTGTTCACTGTATGAATCATGAATGAATTATATGAACAGGATAACAGGCTCAGAGATGGCACCAAATCACTTGATGAAAATTACTTGCAGAATACAAAAGCCAAATATATATAGTTTACTGGCTTCTGTGTTATTACACACACAGCACACATTCATTAGTTTTTCTGCCTCTACCAAAGTTCTTGCTTAGCCATTAGGCTTCAGCCCGTTTATTAATACACATTTAAAACAGTGGTTAAAGAAAGTGAGTTTGAGCACCATAAATCATCAGGTTGGCGCAGGCAAAAGTGGAAATAGACCCCAAAAAAGCATACATAAAGAAAATAATACAAATCCTAATATGGAGCTTTGCAGTACTCCGCAGGAGAAGAGAAAACAGGATAATGTAGATTGGATATTTTGGTGGACAAAAATACGTTGCCTGTGTACATTTCATTGATATATTAAGTATCAGCATATATGTGACTTATCATTTATGTTTTTTGTGAACATATGATCACTATATTAACAGAAACTATAATAATGGGTTGTTAAAGGGTAAAGAGGCTTTAACGTACGGGGTTGACATCAATAAGCTAGCGAGGAAATTCATCTCTAGGACATTTATCTTTTAAGCTGACACCTTTTAAGCTTCATCTTTTACTTACTAAATGCATTTTACCTTTCTTATGGACTTTTGTGTTCAAAATGCTTCTGTTCTCAAAGGGTTTCACATCGTCGGTGAATGAGCTTCTGTCAGCAAGTCTGTACTACACCGTGTGTTTTACAGAATTTTGCTGAACTTGTGGGCTCAAGTTCACTGCACATGTTTTGACACAAATCTAGTCCAGTTGTTTCTTTCTGTGAGTGAGACATTGTGAAAGCCCAGCTGTGCAGAGAATTAACTTTCCATTCCACACTGATTAAAAATCAGCCCACATGCGACTACTATTAGTTGATTATAATATTCCTCTTTAGAGAAGTCAAAACTTTGATTACCATACCATAGACATTTTAATTTGAGTTAAATGTTTTCTCTTTTATGGTCTAATGTCAAAAACAGAGCCCCGCTCCTCCTACACAGGCAACAATGCAGCGTTCTGCCTCTCTTAACACAGTAGAATCACATGCTGCTTTTAACTTTTAGCATTGTTTTTGTGTCAGAGTTGGCATTCCTGTAATATTAAAACATTCTTGTACAGCTAGTTTCCAGCACCGACTTTAAAAGATGTGATTAAGAATGAGGTGCCACAGGAGAGGGATGTGATGAGTTTTTCCATCATTTTGGCTTGATGAATATGAAACTTTAACTCCTCCATGCCTCTAAAACACCAGGTGCTATGTTCTTGTTTTTGTCCTGGAAGCTTATGAAGTCTGACATTCTGTAATTTGATTCACGGTGAGTTGAAAAAGGATACTCACTCACTCAGTCACTCACTCAGAGGCAGAGGCTCACTGTTGTTAGATGTATCATGTGTGAAGATACTGTATAGGAGTTTCATATTGTCTGAATTATAATCTAGTAGACGACTGACCTCTGAAGAGGCTGTATTTTATAACAATACTGTGAATAAATTTAGATTATGTACCATCCTACCACCAAAGGTGTGAGAATGCCACAGGTGAATTAAATAAGGCAAAAGCACACTCCAGAATAATATGACATGATCTCAGCTTTGGGACGCCAACGCTTAAACTGGATTGAAATTGAACGTCAGGGTGACCCAAGTGGGAGAAAATGTGAAAAACATGACAGAAAGAGAAGAGTAGAGCAAGTGTGCACAGAGCTGATCTCTTGTCTTCCTGTGTATGTCTGGAGTTCAAAGATATTATTACCAGTGCCTGGACATTTACCCTAAACTGTATAGAGAGGTCATCTCAAAATTGACTTGACTGGTGTGTTGTGTTTCTGTAGTCTAACAATTTCACGACAAAACATTTTATACTAGTGTAATAACACAAGTCTTATTTAGGTAAAACACAAAGTGGTCTTGACTTTGTAAATATATCATTAACATTATACTGTAGACTTCTTACATAGAACCTTACAACAGGTCTGTCTACATTACGAAAACATTCCTTAACCTTACCCTTGTATCTGACTGAGGAATGACTATTTCCTGGGATGTAATCTAAAGGAATCCTAGACATTTGACGTGGGATATTTCCTGTACCTCTGAAAATATCCATTCCTAAACAAAAAATGTATACACACGAGAGACACACGAGGGTTTTAATGGCCAAAGGCCACTGAACAATAAGAAGTGTGTGAATGCATTTCTGTACCGTATTTACAGTATAAACAGTATTTGCAGCACAAGTCTTCATCAGAACAGAAAGAACGGGACACAGAAAAGAGTGAACGATTGCTCAAGTTACTTCTACAGCATATACGGTCATGTTCCAAAGTGAGTCCCCCTTATTTTACTACTGTGTTTCTTTTGAGTAAAACATATTTTAAATCATCCTATCATAGTGGGTCTTAATATTAGGCAAAAACAAC
>JAUBNQ010000023.1:7291147-7306118 GCA_032353495.1 Ctenopoma kingsleyae
ACTACTGTGTTTCTTTTGAGTAAAACATATTTTAAATCATCCTATCATAGTGGGTCTTAATATTAGGCAAAAACAACCGCAGGCGAACAACGACATATAGCTTTTTTCTCCATTCCGTTATTTAACAATTATGTCAAAAATGAAAAGAACGTGGACTTTACTAAATTCTCCACATGATTCAGTAGCTTGTAGATCAACCTTTAGTAGCAATAACTTGAATTCATTGCTTCCTTAATGACTTTATCAGTCTCTCAAATGGTTGTGGAGGAATTTTGGCTCATTGTTCTTTACAGCATAGCTTCAGTTCATTGAGGTTTTTGGACTCTTGCACAGCTCTCTTAAGGTCCCACCACAGCATTTCTGGACCACACCACAGGTCTGGATTTTGATTAGTCCATTCCAAAACCTTGACCGTTTTATTTTTCAGCCATTCTGACGTAGATTTACTGGCGTGCTTCAGATCATTGTCCTGTTGCGTGATCCACTTTCCACCAAGCTTCAGCTGTTGCACAGAAGGCCTCACATTTGCCTCTGGAATACTCTAGAGAGGAGTTCATGGTCACCTCAATGACGGCAAGGTGCCCAGGTCCTGTGGCTGCAAAACAAGCCTAAACAACCCGTATTTGTTCAATCTTCTTCTAATTGTGCTGTCATGGACTTCAGCATTTAACACGCTCAGTGAGGCGTGTAGGGTCTCAGATGTAGTTTTTTTTTTATTTCTCTGAGCATTGACCTGACCTTGAGGTGAATGTGCTGAGACCTCCACTCCTGGAAAGATTGGATGTCTGGATTGTCTTGAATGCTCCAGATCATCAAACTGACAAAACGTCTGCTTTTATAGAGGTCTTCACACCTGCTGATGATCAGTTCATTACAGGTTGAAGATTAGCAGCACTTGGTTGTAATGTATCCCTTAAAATCCCACAGAAGCAGTAAGGTGGTACTTAGTTTGTTAAATAAATAACGACACAGTGAAAAAAGTTATATGTTGTTGTTTGTCTGAGATTGTATCTGCCCATTTATGACTGGACGATTTTTGATTATGTTTTTACACCATAATACACAAAATTAGTTGGTTTTTGGAGGTGTTCTTGAACCCATGCTGTGATTTCCACAACAGAGTAATGTCTGTTTTAATGCAGTGCCGTCTGAGAGCCTGAAAATCATCAGTCTTGCCTCTTATTTGAAGAGTTTTCTCTAGATTTTCTGAATCTTTTAATGTTATGTCTCATAGGTGAAACGATTTTTACATTGAGAAATGTTATACGTGTTAATATCTTTAATTGTTAATTAAATGTTAATTGTTAATTAGTTTATTTCATAATTTGTTGTAGATTTACCACCAGGTTTTTTTTTCAAAAAATAATTTAATTTCACTGTATCAATATTTGATATATTGTCTTCATACAATTTTCAATCAAATTTTAAATGGTTTGCAGATCATTACATTATGTTTTACTTATGTGTTTTTGGAAACAGGGTTGTATATGTACTAACACTAATTTTATATTTGAACGTCAGTTGCTGAGGCTTTTTTAATTGAAAAAATAGTTTTTATGTGTGACTAGGTATGGCTACTGAAGGGTGATATCTTGGTTGCACAAAGAAAAGTTAAAGTGTGTTTATAGAGTCAACACGAGGGCAGACAAAAACTAAAATGAAATTGCTCAGTTATTTCTCTTTTTGTGTCAACACCATTTAGCATTTGAAAGACTAGTTATAATCATTATAATAATTAAATTAAAGCACACACCACATTGTATTGTTTAGAGCTTTAGAGCAAGGTTTGTGTGGTTCTTCCATGTTACATGGAACACAGCTCATCTGTTCCCTTTTTTGGCCAGAAGCAGCACGTGAACTTTACCATCTCATTCTCATTATTCTACATAAGTGGAGTCCAGCTTTAGTTTGCATTAATGTCTGTTACATTTTACATCTATATTCACTAATGCAACCATGAGACTGACTTGTGTGTCTACATATTTAGTGTTTCCGCTGCACATGTAGTACTGTCATTAAAAGCTGTCACAGTCATCACTTGGTGCCATTCACCCTGCGGTATTAAAACTTTAATACGATTACTGATTCCTAAAATCAGAAGTGAAAAATCATTTCGTTGTGAAGTGATAATCCTAAGTGGCTTGTGAAAGCTTAGATTGATCTTCTATTTGACTACTTTCAACTGCAATGGAAATACAGTCCATTATGCTTTTGGGAATGAGTTGGCTTCCGTTACCATGGGTAACCTGAATATTTTTTTAATCTTTTGCATAGCAATTAGATCACTTGAAAGCACATTTCTGTCTGCTGTTGAAGATACAGTCAGATCTTATTGTAGTACAGTACATAGAAAAATCCCTTTTTTTATTTAAACCATTTGTGTGTGACTGCAAGTCTTCCCTGTAGTAAAGATCCCTCCCTCCCCCATTCCCAGCTGGGGTCCTGGTGCACACTGCTGTGCGCCTGTCAGCTATAGTGAGTTCGCTGGCTCCTCATGGTCGAAACGACCCATTTACACAGTGGCCCTGCAAGCATGACCCAGGCCAGCCACAAAATAGACTCCTTGACCCAGAACACTGAACTAGCTTCAAGTTTAGTGTCAGAAAGTCTGTTGTCAGAAAGCAGCAAACAAAAACATAACAACCAGTCATGGTTCATCACTGAGATCCCGTGTCACTTTCACATGTATGGGAATTGCATGTGCTTTGTGAGCCTTTGTATGCCTATGCCCTTATTAGACACAACAGCTGGAGAGAAGGATCCCAACAATCACACCTGTTGTATTCAATGAAAACTTTTAACTAAGTGTGTGAAGAAAACTGCTAATCTTGCTCCTATCCCATTTTTGTTATACCCACAGTTTGTCACTCCAGCTGTGCTGAGTCCATACAAAAAGTCAGGTGGCTACAGGGTGTCATGATAGTTGAAATTTTTTTTCACTTTCTTGTTGCAGCTCAGAGTGGTTAGATCATTGTGCTGTCCTTTGGTGAAACACGGGACGCCATGTGAGCAGATGGGGGAACATGTTGGACTGCAAACTGATGACACTGGGACTGTGAGAAACAAACTCACTACTACAAAGCATCGTTATCTCTGTGAGTCAGTCTGCGAGAGCTGGACTGCACACTTTTACACCACAGCTCTCAACAGTGCCCTCCATACTCTAGCCCCACAAACTGCAGCCATTGTCCCGTACCAATGATTATTACAAACAATGATCATGATATGGGAGAACACATGCTTTTCTGAAAGGTTTCAGTGGAGGGAGAGTTACTCACTTATCTTACACATCTGTAAACAAAGGAGTTTGTGGAAGCACTGAGAGCTCTTTGGAATTCAAAGGGCCAGAGAGTTCAGATCCCCTTGGTGTGTGCATACATTATGTCACACTGCTATCCAGGCTTCTCTGGATACTACACCTCTGATGACTACTTTCTCCTCCTCTCTTCATTCTGGGGTCTGATTAATTTTGTCTCTGGCATGAAGTCTATTGTTTCCATTCCACAGAGAGCCAGAGAATCTGGGAAGCATTCTGATTTTGTAGGGACCTTTTGACAGCTGCTGTACTACTTGGGTAGAGTCCAAACCCTATCTTGCGGTCTGTGAAAGCTCCTCCAAAACCCTAATTGCACTTCAGATGTTGAGCGTTGTTTTCACACAGCTTTCGCCCAACATAAACTTGCCCAGTACCATCAGAAAAAGCCATTTACAGAATCATTCCCCCAACACTTCAAGCCAAAACTCACCAATTAAAAGAGCGAGTGCATGTGCCATAGTCTGACGTCTGTTTAACATGTTGGTCCACATGTTTGTTGTGTGTGGATGCCTGCAAACATCCATGTGTCTCTGGATGTTTACCTAGTTACTGTAGTGGTCCCAAGTGTGTCACCACAGAAATCATACTTTTTCTCCAAGGGACACATTTGCTGCAGGGGTTTCGTGTAACAATGACATGCATTATGCACAGACACACATCCAAGTGTTCTGCAAATATTAAAATGCAGACAGCTCAACCCTTTCACTTCTGCTGTGAGCAGGGAACAAATACCCGCAGGTAATTATTAGACAAAGTTTTTTTTTTTTTCTATTTCAGAAAACAGAAACAACACTCGAAGGTACTCATGAAGTCACAACAGCTGTGTAAGATTTACATTAAGTCTGAAAATCTGTGAAAAGATGAAAATATTATTAATGGCTAAGCAACATCACAGAGTTACAGTATAGATGATGTGTCATTTTTTGTACTTTGTACTTTGTCTTTTGTACCTATCATAGCAGCATTGGCTCTATGTGCAGTCATTTTCTGTTGGTCCACTTTCATTCATACTGAAATGTAACAACTATTATATGGATTCCCCATTAAGCTTTGGTAATCCCCTGATTTTATGTGGTACTCCACCATGAGGTGCATGTTTGTGTAAAATGTCTTAACAGCTATTGGTTTGAATGTCCTGATAATTGGTGCCATGTCCTAACTTTAGTGAACCCTTAACTGGCTTCAAGTGAATGGTCTGTACATTATAAAACATTTGCTTTCCTACTCACTGCATATGGATATTGTCTTATAATGAAGACAAGTTCACTGGGCCTGGAAAGTCAAGAAAGTCGAGTTGGGGACTGTCAGATCTTTGGAGGTAAATGGAGGGTGGACCCAATGAGCAGACCACAACCAGAGAGTTAGAACAGTATCAGGGATCTTTATTGAAAGTAAAAACTAAACAGAGACAGCAGAATATGAGCAGGAGTGAGGAGAGGGAGCTAAGCTAACTGAAAACTAGACGAAGGAGGGCGCACAGTGGAAGGGAAGGTGATAAACTAATTAAACAAGGAGTGTGGCTTGGCTGTGTGGTAAAAAGGGAGAACTAAGGAAAAGGCGAACATTAAAGTGAACACAAAACCAAAACTGAACCAACTCACAGGATTAAAGATGAGGGGAAAAAGTCCGGACCAATGAGGTGAGAAGGGAAAGAGCAGAGTGGACGACGATGCGATGGAAAAGAGCAAAACACGAACCATGGGAGACACACAGTGAACCAGCAGGGAGTGCAGGGTGTTATATAGTGAGTGGACTAACAAGAGAATGAGGGAGTAATCAGTGAGGGGAAGGTGAAGTGAGGGCGTGACCAAAGTGACTGAGCAACGGAGAACCAGGGAACCAGGAAGACAGGCCAGGGTGTGAGGTGTGACACGAACAGAGTTAAAGACAGAATAAATTAAGATTTTGAAAGCTCCACAATCAAAGTGTAGGTTAGACTCACTTTGAAATCCTGTGCCAGGCTGGGCTACTTCATTCAAGCTTCCCGCTGCCTATCAGCCCATTATCTGATCTGGAGGGGAAGTGAAGTTTACACTGCTGATAGCTGCTCTGAATGATGCTGCCTGCACACAACTCAGGAAGGGTGACTGATGACCTCAATGCCCATCCATTGAGAACACACACATAAACACACACCCACAGCTGTAATGACTGCTTCATTGAGAAACATGGACAAAGGTCAGTTCACTGAAGATGGAGGCTCCATTCTGCTAGGTGGTTCTTATGACTTCACAGATTCAAATGACAATTCTTTAAGAAATGTGAAGTAGTTCTTCTTTGTTTGGGATGAAAGATGTATGTAACAACTATACAGCAACACATTAAAGAATGTCAACTTAAACTTGTAGTCACTTTACATCACAACACAGCCCAGGGACACAACCACCAACTGTTTTTACTTACCTGTGACCTTTGTGCTGTCAAACTGTTTATAGAGAGTTCTGGGAAAGGGGACTGATTGTGAATGAAAGGTTGTATTGAAAGGGGTTTTTAACAGCTAACCATGTTGATGTCTTGGGTTGTACCCAGAAGAGCAATTTCCAAATAACAAGAGGAGCATAACAAGGATCCAGCTTTCATGCAAAGGTTAACAGTTTGGGGAGTTCTTCTAAGTGATTACGTAGGCTATCCTGAGTACCTTAATTGTATGTAATTCATTATAACCAGTGATCTCAAATGCTAACATTTCAGTAACCTCTAATCATGATCATCATGCCTAATTAGTTCCATCATGCTGGAAAATAAGTGCTAACTGCTGCAAAGTGCAGGGTGGCCCGTGGATGTTTAGTGGATGATGTTGGTTTTACAAACAGAAAAAGTCATAATTATAAGAGTTGGTGTGAAATTTATTGAAATGATGTTTCCTCTGAAAAATGATTATGACTCTTTGAAATACCACCGGCCCGCAAATGTAATTACCATAATGACAGAGGCGACAGAGCTTTTAGACTTTTTTTTTTTTTGCTTAGTAAGGACCCTGTGGTCAGAAAATATCCTCTCTTTATATTTTCAGATATTGTGGGCATTTCATATAATGCTTTTGTTTTAAGTATGCACCTGCAAATTGAAGTTAGCCTCTTTAATGGCAGTGCATGTTGACCGTGCACAAGAAATGAGCTGTAAATTCATGTACCAGCTGTTAGCATTTATCACCACATACGGTCTTGTGGGGCAGGAAACATCCACAGATGCCTGCAGTGATGTGGCTCTAAATGGGGTGACAACATGGAACTAAATGCAACTAAATACGATTCAGGGCAGCAATGCTGGTGAATTAATGCATTGCAAAAATGTCTAGTCCTTTAGTTTCTGTGATTAAAATTTTGAGGGTGAAATAAACGATCACCCCCAAATTTCAGGGATCACTGACATAAATGTTTGTTTGCTTTTCCTTTTCTGCGAAGCAATTTCTATAATCATATTGTAACAAATAATTCATGATAAATTTGAATATATTTACAAGTAATTACTTTGAAGTGCAACGTGTTTTCTAGTGTTCATCTTTGTCATATGTTTTTATGAATGTGAATGTTGCTACCTCTATCGACATCAGTTATCAGTAAAATGTTTTGGTTCTGTCCTATCGTTAAGAACAAGGCTTCTATATGCAATGTTTTCTTCATTTCTCAGACTGTGAGTTTGAGAACAGGACCAATCTTATCTTTAAGATAATACAATGTGTGTTCTGCATGGTGAGCTATCATGTGCTACTATGTGTCAACATTATATCAATTTTTTCATATTTTCAGGCCCACTTATCACTGGCTGTTTCAGAATGCACTGTTTAAACACTGATGAAGCAGTATCACAATAAAGGCCTCACATCATCACATCCATCATCCAAAATTAATTATCCACTCACCATTAATTAATCCGCGACATGGCTTGAGCAGGACACATTTTTAAATGTTTGTACTTTGTAAAAAACGTAAACCTATGTATCTATGTAATAGTGATGTACATATTGATGTAATATAGCTTCCGGCCACTAGAGGCAGCACTCATTCGGTGAGAAAAAAGTGGCGCGCCATCTTTAATTTAACATTGGTAGGTCACTTCAGAGTCAAACGTGTTTTAATTACACAACAGTCCTTTGCTGAATAAGTATTCTTTCTTCTAATAAGTAACTGAAATGTGTTAACAGTGTAATACAGTAATAGTATTTCCCTCTGGTCTAACTTAAGTTGACTGTAACTTTTGCTAAGGCTAATGTTGCTAGGCTAACAACTTTCTACCTGTTTGTCTCCAGTGATTTTAAACTGTGTAAGTCAACCCAGTTTAACCTACCGGAGTTTTATGTTGGTTTATATTGCATGTGTAGCTACCCTGGAGGAAATTTATAACTAATGGTAAGAATGAAAACGCTCTCCCAGCCTGTGTAATGCTAGCAAATTAGTTTCAAGCCAAAACATATTTAGACAAGTCTCTCAGAGGTGAGCATATGCTTTTTGACTGAAGGATGGAAACTGGTAGGTAAACTTAGTAACCATAGTAAAGTTTATCTTAAGCTCCTAACATAAAGTTATTATCAGAGCTGTTATTTTGTTGAAACATCTCTAAGAAGTATCAAAATAAAAATTAGCTTTAAAGCCAAGTATGCAATTAGAAATGAATAGCTTCCAGTCACTGGTAACTCATGAGGACAGTACAGTAAACAAGATGCAGACAGTAACAACAGCTACAGACATACAGGAATGATATAAAAATAACAAAATGCAACGTGTAAATGTGTGTGGCAGTCGCAGCATAACTTATATCCACCTAAGGTGCAGTGTGTGTGTGTGTGTGTGTGTGGTCTAACATGGTTCCTTGTGTTAATCTGCAACTGACCTATCATGTAGAGAGGTCAGCTGCAGAGTTCAGGTATTGTGCCTGGTTTCCTTAGCAAAGTGCTGTTGTGTTGTTACCTGTATTAGTTTCACCTGTACAATAACTGCTGTGACAACTCTGACTATCTGCTGTGAAAAAGCTTTATTATTCATGCACATAACTTCACTGTATAAATACATACACTACCAGTCAAAAGTTTGGACACACATAGGATTTACCATGTGTCTTTAGCTGTGTTACCATCATTACAAAAGGTGTATTAGCAAACATAATGTTCTAATGGGAGACAGTACTAATGTTTACTGATATTAGGTCTCTGTATGTTTGTGTAAATATTACTTTAAAAAACAGCTCTTTCCTGCTACATTAGTAATTTACAATAATAATGTCAACACTGTATTTTTGATATGATAACCTTTTTTCTATTTCTACTGGGGTTTTTTCAATTTCTATGTGTGTCCAAACTTTTGCCTGGTAGTGTGTATATATATATACAACAATAACACAGGTAAGAACATGTGATGAGAATATGGTTTTATCAATGTGGCTTATAGTCTTATCTCTCTAGCTCTACTGGATATGCCTATTAGAAAATGTTAGTAGAACAAGTACTGTATTCTGTCTGTGTAATAGATGTGTAATATAGGGGTTGGGGTCTATGAATGAGGTAGGAGGTAGACTGGATAGCCCACTCTTTGATCCTCCACATAACAAAGGCATCTACAAAGGTCTGGTGTGTTGCTCTGATGAGGAGACTACAGTTATAAAACCATTACTATTGTCTGCACACAATACATTTTCCAGCACCTACTTAAGACCTTAAATCACTACTGTAGATGAGTAGGCTACTAGCTGGTGTGCATTTTGTCACTATGTGATGAACTTCTGACTATATAGCCATGTGTGGATTAGCTCACTTGTGTGTAGGCATTTCCTATGTGACCCACACCCTGATCTGCCCTGCACAACTAACTGCTCACCTCCTAACACTTGATTAACCAAATGCTAGTAAAAGAATGCTAGTAAATTGAAACAACCCATGTAGTCATATACTTGATGTAATTAGTTATTTGGTGCCTGGGGGCTCTGGGTATGCATCATTCATAGTTTGGTGTCAGCTTGTGCAACAGCTCATTTATTGTGAATAACCCAGTCACAGATCCTATCACATCATCCAAAGTGGACGTATTTAACCACTCTACACCTACCTTGCCTGGCTGATCCCGCCCCACTGAGCTGGTGCACAAGTTTGCAGCGGAACCCATTGCAGTTGACTGAGCAGTCCACCTCTCTGCAGTATGCATGTTCGCCAGGGAATCCGCGAAGCCGTCACGTCCCAGCAGTGTACTTCACCGGCCAGAGACCATCTACTAAAGAGCCGAGGATAATAAAATTGAATGTGGCAGGCGGACCGGTGGCGGAAAACCCGGAGTGACCGGAGGAAAACAGTGTTACTACAGGAATACAGGCTGAGGCTACAGCACTCCTCCGAACGTGGACAATCATGCATGTGCTCTTCTGGGGTTTGGGGTTCCTACTTTTCCCTGATATCTTGAATGTAGCCGCATCTACAGGGAGGTTGCGTTTAAATTCAACCACAGGTAAAGTATGCCACTCTGACAACTCCTCTATTTCTCCCTCACGGAGCTATTTTCTGACACGGAGGGCAGCGAATGAATGAGTTTTGAATTGAGACAAGCACATGACTTGCAGGGCTTTCCAGATACATAGACTTCACTGTCATGTCGTTGCAGTGCTGTAAAGCAAGTGCTTTTCAAAAAAAAAAAGAAAAAAAGGGAGACATCTACCGCTTAACACATCTGGTTTGTTTGATTTGTACTAATGCTATTGGACTACTACTTAATGCTCAACTGTATAATCATTCTTGTGCCTTTATTCCCCAGTAAAAGAGGAAATCGGCGCTTATGAGATAGTTACACCGGTGCGTGTGAATGAAGCCGGTGACAGGTTT
Source organism: Ctenopoma kingsleyae (assembly GCA_032353495.1). Lineage (NCBI taxonomy): Eukaryota > Metazoa > Chordata > Actinopteri > Anabantiformes > Anabantidae > Ctenopoma > Ctenopoma kingsleyae. Next base: position 7,301,266 of record JAUBNQ010000023.1, read on the forward strand.
CCAACCAGTGTACACTTCAAGAGGAAAAGGCGAAGTTTGGACGAGAGCAGCAGTAATACTACGGATCACTGGGCCTGGCCAAACATCCACTATAGGATATCTGCTTTCGGACAGAACTATCACCTCAACCTAACGCTGGATTCTGGATTTATTGCACCTCTCTACACTGTGACAATACTTGGAGTATCCCGAGCAGACAACATAACGGATTTTGGAAGAGATGGGGAGGTGGAGGAGGAGGACACGGAGTTAAGGCACTGCTTCTATAAAGGACATGTAAATGCACACGCAGAGCACGCCGCGGTCATCAGCTTATGCTCCGGACTGGTGAGTTTTCACGCACGGTTAGAGGTCCCGTGCATGTGATGACTTTATGACCGTGTGTTTTACTTTTCCACCATGGATAATTAGAGGGTATTGTTGCTTATAGGAGGCTTGAAAAGCTGCCCACGGTTGCCTTTAAATATTCACTTTTGAACTTTCGCGCAAACTTTGTGTTCATTCTGTTTTTGTTTTTTTTTTGTTTTTTTGCAATGGATGGCATCATTATAGTCGCACGTTATTGCGTCTTTAGGAACGTTTGTCTTAAGAAGAAAGTAGAGGATGTCGCCTGTCCTTGTAATGAGTAAAAAATATTCGTGAAGCAGATTTTGAAAATAATTTAGACAAATAAGCCAGACTGCATGACTTTTTAAAGTTTTTTACTTTATAGGAGGATCATGTTGTGAGGCATTTGCAGAGACTAAGTAATTCCCCATAAACCAAACAACTGTGCTGACCTATTAGGATCCAAAGTCCATTGGCTATTCTCAAGTTTAATCAGCTCGGTACATTTTACTTATATGCCTGGTCTCCCGGTAGTTAGTGACGTCTTTACGCACGCTAGTACAGCGGGGGTGGGGGGTGGTGGGTGTGCTTACGTCATTTCGATTTGGTCCCACTCCCAGGCTTGCTGAAGCATGGATTTTAGAGCAGAGCAAAAGTGCACGCTGAGAGGTCAGTTTCTTCCCAAATGACAAATCAAATATGATACGCTTTGAATATAAAGAGCGTTAGGGAGTTGAGCTGACAGGCTATTATTTATTCAATTTATTATTTATTCAAGACCTCTCGTCTTAAATTTATTATAAAATGAGTGATTCTACTGGTGGCCATATTTCCATGTTATGTCTGGACATTGTAAAATGTGTTCTCTTGCACAGGAACATGTAGGGGGTTTCTCTGTTGCCTTGTCATCTCCCCAGTGTCAGTCAAAGTTCAGGTCCTTGTCCTTGCTTAAGGTTATGTAAGCATAAAACATCAACTTGGGCCCTTTGCTGAAGAACAGTGCAGCCTGGCGAAAAAAATTTGCACATTGAGCAAGATTTATGTTTTTCTGATGATCCTTTTTGTCATACTTTGTTATTCTAAACATGACATGTGCCAAACATAATAGTGCCACACTTTTTTCAGCCCTCCAGGGCTACAATGGTGATTCCTCACAGCTAATGAGCAGCAAGTCAGATGTGCTTGGCTGGGCATGTATTTTATCTGAAATAAACATCATAGACCTCCAAGTCAGCTACACTAAACATGCAATGTAAAATACATGTAACGATGCTTTCAGCACGCTTGCCAAGAACATACGGTCTCACTTTTCTCCTGATATTCATCACTGTTACATGTTTTGTGGCAGTTCTTGCATGTAAATTCACTTATTTAACCTTATTTAAAGCTCTCTGGTGTCAGAATTGCTTATTATCTCTAATAGTAAATGATCAACATTCCACTGTTTCTTGTTATAAATATTGTTAAACACATTGCAAACACATTGCATTAAAGTGATTATGGCAGCTCATTTATTAGCAAAACAAACTTGTTCACCCTATACTCTGCAGTTCTCGCCAAGTTAACTCATGTTAATTCCTAGAAAGGACGGATGGGACTAACTGTTACATACTTTTTCTGCTACCTAGCTTGGCACATTCAGGTCTCCAGAAGGGGAGTATTTTGTGGAGCCCCTACACAGCTATCAAGGAGAGGACTATGAAGAGGAACACACAAAACCTCATATTGTATACAGGAAGAGTGCACCCACCAAACAGTCATCTGAGGAGAACTCGGCTTGTGATACTTCAGGTATGGTGTAGTGTATTATATGATGGGAAGGTGTCCACACAATTTACAGGCAACACACACAGATACCACACAAACACTATACACTATGCTACACATGCACTTGCAAATATCCTTATCCAGTGTCCTCTTTATAATTAATCTGAGCATGGACTCCCTAGGGGCTATACTTTTTTCTTTGTGTTTATACAAACTTGTGTTTAGTTCAAGTGCATGCCAGTGCTGCAGTGTTTTCATGGCACGCATGTGGATTGTGAGTAGAGAATTAAATTTCTTTATGTCTGTGTGAGAGTGCATTATGCAACCTCAAACATTGTGCGTCACCCACAAAATCTCCACTATGTATGTTTTAACAGAAATGGATTATAGTAACTGAGCTTATTGGGCTATGACAGCTATTAAACTATGATACTGAAACACTACTGTGTGGTACGATAGAATATGGCTTATCGGGTTAAGGCAAAACAAAATCATCGTCTGTGTCTAAATACTGAGGTAGATTTTAAAAGACAAAGAAGGAAAAAAATTTTTTTTGCAGAGTCACATTCCCTGCAGTAAAGCCGATAAAAAAATGAAATCTCTTAATGAGAAATTCTAATTACAAAGTATAATATTCTTAACTATTTTTTGTCCTGTGCTATTTTTATGATATGGTGATACAACAACATTTTATAATTTGCTATATGTGAGATAATTTCTCAAAGTAAGTGTTATGACCCTAAAATGAAAGAAAGGTGTGAAACTATCTCACCTCTCATATGATGTCATAGCCTTCACAGCCTACAGTTGCAGCACAGTAGTGAGGAAGCTTTCCAACTCACACAGGAAAATCATTTGTATCATCCAATCTCAGTTTACTGGCTGAACTTCCTGTTGACTCTTGTACTTCCCCTGCCTCTTTGATAAGAAAGTTGGGTAGACCCAGTGCTGCGAACATGCAGAGTAAATGATGATACCAAAGTGATGCCAACGTGAAACTGTCTAATAATCTAAACTAAGAAGATAAATGTTTAAATATTTTTTCTTTGTCTGCTGGAAATGACTCTGCAGATGTTTAGTTTCACTGTGTTTGTAAATCTTTGTGTGTGTTCTCATGTATGTTTTACTTTGTGTGTGTGTGTGTATTGGCCGGTTCTGTAATACAGCGGGTCTGATATCATAACCTGAAGGAACATAAACTTGACTAAGAGCCATTTTTGGTGAAGAATGATTCATCGCTGCACAAAGTTTTGATTGTTGCTGTGTATGTTTTGAAGTAGAGCAACTTGTTCATAAGTCATAAATCATGTGTACGGAAAGTGGACTCACTAATATGCTGTAGTCCTGCTTGTTGTTACATAGGTGGTGATGCATTACTGGTGGTCCAGAAAAAGACAAAGGACTGTGCTGAGAAAACAACAATGGACTGGCATTCAACAGTTTTGCTGCCGTGTCATGATTAAAATCAGACTTAATTTTTCTCAAATGTAGTTGCCTGTCGTTTTGGACTGCCTTTTTTTGGTGTGTGCATTGCAGTTTGTGCCTTTTTATGGCCGAGTACCAGGTTTACCTAGCTTGAACTCTTTGCCCTCCTTTCTCTCCTCTTCTGAAAAGGGAGGGAGACAGAAAAAAGGCACCCATTCCTTGTGCAACAATAAACAAAGAGAGAAAATGCACAATAACATATTTGAACATAACAGTACCCATTCACAGATAGCCAATAGAACTCATGCATCTTCATCTTTCATAGACCTAAACTTCAACTATAGTTAAATTATAAACACATCCTAATTTTAAACATTGATTTTCTGAGTGAATGTATTTTCCAATCAACCCTGCATCTTTGTATATTTACACACTCTTTCTTCTTTTCTTTTTAGGACACAAACACAGACATAAAAGGCACAAGCTGAAGAGAAGGCCAGCAGCTGGAGTGTCTACTGTGTCCAATGCAGCTCCTGTGGTCAGCGCTAGTATATTCAGTGATGTGGAGTCTTTGAGTGCTGGCCTGGCCAGCAATGCTTTGCTGAAGTCACAGAGCAGCAGTGCTAGCAGTAGACCATCAAATGATAGCAGTGGTGACTCAGGACCTCACAGGAGATCAAAGCGCTTCCTCTCCTACCCTCGCTTTGTTGAAGTCATGCTTGTGGCCGATAGCAAAATGGTGGAGCATCACGGCAGCAACCTACAGCACTACATGCTCACATTAATGTCCATAGTAAGTTCTGCACATTTGTATGTATTCATGGCGGCTAGTAGAAAATGTTTGGCTTGTGGAGGTGGTTGGTCTAAAAATGAAAATGTGTATATACAGTGCTGTGAAAAAGTATTCCCAGATTTGTCACGCCTAAATGATTCAGATCATCAAACTAATTATAATATCACACACCTATAACCAGAGTAAATAGAAAATGCAGTTTTTAAATGATGATTTCATTTATTAAGGAAAAAACGCTGTCCAAACCTGCCTGGCCCTATGGAAGTTATTCCCCCACTTTTTGGATGGTGTGGATTTGTGTCCTGTTACGTCTGGTGTAGAACTAGCACAACATTTGATGAAAAGATACCAACAGTCAAACATGGTGGTGGTAGTGTGATGGTCTGGGGCTGCTTTTCAGCTTCAGAACCTAGACGACTTGCCATAACTGATGGAACCATGAATTCTGCTCTCTACCAGAGAACTGTAAAGGAGAATGTTCGGCCATCAGTTTGTTAGTTCAGGCTTAATCACACTTGGGCTCTGCAGCAGGACATTGATC